>VYZQ01044933.1:0-30930 GCA_013400655.1 Mystacornis crossleyi
TTGCTCTTAATTTTCTTTTTCTGCAGGTTAGGTTTACTTAATTGTTTTTGAAGAATTTAGACCTATTTTGCCTCCCACTTTCCTAGGAGTTGGAACTGTGCACCCATTGGTGGTGTGACAGAGGTGTTGCTCTAAGAAAACTTCACCATTGAAACGGAGACCGAGGACTTTTGTATGCAATCATCTAGTAAGAGGCAGTGACATATCTCGGAAAAGAATCCAGGTCAGCCTAACCTTTTACTGGGTGGGCCACTCCTCCTAAATTGCTGTGGCTGTCCTGATGTCAGAATGTCTGGGTGAACATAACAGAACCTCTTCCCATCTTTCAGTCTTACTAATGTTGATGTTCATAAGGACTGATTTGAAAAACAAACACAGGAACTGTCTCCCTCCACCTGTGACTGTCATGAAACCCCAGTCATTTGCAGTTCACTTCTTGCGAAGAGCCAAATTCCTGAATGTTCACTGAAGTAGTACCTTGCTCTAAGCAGTCCCACTAGCTTTAGTAGTACTGCTCATAAGTAAAATAGAGCCCAGTGTGAATTTCGGTATTTGGCAACTCTGAAAGCTGAAACTTCCGTGAGATTTAAGGATTGGATCAAGGGGCACATGACAGACCTTTAATAAGACAGAAAAATCTGTTAATTTGCACTGCTTTTTCTTGTGAGTACAAGGCATAACCTCCCTGAAGGAGGTTGTTGTCTACCTACTGCTCTTTCTAATTCTTGGAGATTGCCGAACGCCATATTGTAACAGTTTTGACTATGCAGTGCCCAAATTGGCCCTGTAGTCGTCCTTGGTTTCCTGGTTGTGTCACAAAATCCAGTTGCTGGTTCACAGTAAATATTCTCAGCTCTGACTTCTGTTAGGAGCATGACTTGACCTCTGACTTCATGCTGGATTTCTTTCCTTCCTTGTTCCTAAACCACCACCATTTTTTCCTTGATTCCCATTCACTGAAAAATAGAATATAGGGTGCTTAGTTGTGATGATGTGTGTTCAGTCATGTATGGAGAGGAACCACTGTGCTGATTTTTATGTACTGTCATATGTATGTATAGCACAGGGAAAAAAAAATGCTTCAGATAACACACTCAATGCCTTTTTTGTGCAAGGCCCATGTGCAGTATGCCTTGATCCTGGCTTGCAAATGTTGTAATTACATGGACACCTCTCCGCAGCATGTGTCATTTGGTTGCAGTAGGGAACACCAGCTATTCCCAAATGTGTCTTGTGAACGTGCTCGTCTCTTGTTGCCAGTAGGTAGCCAGATTTGACTGACATCCATGCTATGCTGCTTATTGTGTAAAGGAAAGCCAATTCACAAAAAATCCTGCCTTTTATAAGACTCTTGAGGAACTGACCAGACACAGGACTTGACCCTCTACTGCCTTATCCTGTAGCAATTGCTGGGTGTGCCAGAAGTTTATGGCATAGGTAAAGGATGCTCCGAGAACAGCGCTGGTGTTTTTTGCACCAGCTTCTGCATTTGTTTGTCTTGAGTTGTCAGTGAATGCACAAAACCACGAGGCAGTCCAGGAGCAGGTCCTGGCGACACAGGTAATCTTACCTCCTTCCAGCCATACCTGCCCGACTGAAGCTCTTGAGGCCAAGGATTCTCTGGCATTGCAAAGAAAGGCCCTCTTCATCTCCATATGGAGAGTGCAGAATAAAAGAGGAATCAGAAATTAGGTTAAAATACCACACTGCATAACACATTATACAACAGGCAGACCTGGAGTTTATCTGGAATTGATGATGTGTTATATTAGCAGAATACCATCCTGTACTACGTAACACAGTACGTTGTTTCGTTAATATGAATTTCCTGTACTTCTGTGCCTGCTGAAATGCATGTTTGACCTAATTTCTGATCCAGACATTTGCCTGCTCACAGCCTGGTGTAAGAGCAATAAGTTAAACCTCAAGATTTTTGCCTGCGTGTATGCGCATGGTGTGTATGTTCATTCCTTTTTATAAATAGGAGTTCTGGAAAAGTTTTTGTTCTGGCTTTAGACTGTGACTAGAATTTTAAATTTGCAGCTGTCATATATGTTAGACCACCTAGCTTTTTTGCTGACTTGTGTATAAATGAACTAAATAGTTTGTTGTAATGTACAGTGTTAAAATGTTTCTCAAGTATGTCAATAGTCATACTACTTTAAAAATGCAGTGCAGCCTGTCCCATTCCTTGGTTCAGTACCTGGCATTAAAAAGTAATACTGCTAATTTTTTAAGTAATTATTTTAAAATCCAGCCTTGTCTTTGTAATTTTTCCTCTGTAGAGAAACACGTTTGGGCTTGTGCCAAAATCATCAGGTACCAGGTTAGCTTTTGTTCTCTGGTGTCCAGTAAGAAGTCACTGCCCAGTTCCACCAAAAAGAAAGACAGAAACTTACTGTGACACAATACTGTTTGAGAAACCAAAACTTACGCTAAAATGTGTGGGTAATTATTCAAGCACCTGCATTTTTAGAGCAGATTACTCTGTATGAATGTGTATTTATTTGCTTGTTTAATAGGAAGGATGTGTGTGTTGGGGTCCAGCTTCAGTTTTTCTCCTGGATGGTCCCAACTCCCATTGTTGGCTTGTGCTTTGCTGGCAAACAGACTTTAGGGTTCACTCTGTGAAATTTTGTTTAGTGAATTTTAAAAATTCAAAATATGCAATTTTGGTATGCAGGAGTTTTTTAGGAAATTGTGTGTTCAGTGATTGTTCATGCTTAACCAAGATGTAAAGGAGCCTGTATGTTTTGTAAACATGGAGCAGTCATGAGTCCAAAGTTTCATCTTTATTAATGAAGCTCATTCTGAATAAAACGTTAGCAGGAAAAGAATGACAGCAAGTGAATTATGGTTCCTCATTATTTTGCCATCAAATGAGAAGAGCATGGAAGGGAATTTAGCAGAATTGCTCCCTATTTTGTGAGAGGGTGGCTGAAATTCATCACTCGGCGTTTTAAGGCAATGTGTAAAGTATGGGTTGTGGTAAATAGTAAAAGGGTATTCGTATTTTAATTGATGTGGAGTACAGAATTCTAGCTGATGACTACTAAGCCACAGAACTTTCCTGTTTTAATCAAAGAAAACATTTTAAGTAAGCGTTTTGCTTACAGAAGTGAGGGATTGTTGGCCTTCACTTAAACTTGCATTGTACAGACTGGTACACTGGTTCCCTGTTCCCTTGAGCCCCCCTTCCCAGTCACATGACTGCTTCAGCCATGGCAGCCAGCTGTTTTTTGATAGTGCAAATGCTTTTCTGGAGTAGAGATGGTCGATACTGCACACTGGTTTTGTTACATTCACAGCAGGGCTGAACCAAACCCAAGCAATTAATACATGGTTTGAACTCTTCTGTAGGTGTCCCAGGATCAAAAGCTCCAGGCACTGGTCTATTGCATAAATTGAGCCAAGCCTCTGTTCTCTGGATCTTTTCACAACAGTGCCAGGGAGCAGAGGATGTTGCTTCCTCACACTCATGGGAATGGATCTGTACCCACCATCCACAGCTAAACTAGCCCCAGGGAATGGGGCCTACTGGCATGAGACACTTGCATGAGTACTGCAGGAGATGATACGTGTTAAGTGAACACGTCTCTACTAAATGTTGGGGTTGAAATGCTTCCTTATCCCAATTGCGCAGAAAGCGTGGCTTGAGGTTTGTTTTTTCCAGACTTTTTCTGTGGGTGGATGGAGTGGGGAGGGAGGGAAGGAGGTACATGGCAGCAAATTAACCCCAGCAGCATCTGGAAGGCTGTTGAAAGATCTGCTGGCCCTGAAGGCAAAGTTTCTGTGCAAGAGCTTCAGTAGGACAAGATTGCCTGGAAATGCAGTGGATTTAGAAGGTTTAGATGTTATGACCTTTCTAGTGCTGTACAGTGTTCGTAGGCCTGACAGCTGGGCTTGTTGTGCTCTCTCTCTTTGTCACTTTACCTCTTGCATGCTTGTGTCAACAAGCAAAGCTTCTTGCTTCAGCCTCAAGTTGAACAATTTTCAAGACATTTTTTAAGTCGCCCTGAGCATCTGTAATGAAAAATAATTAACTTTACAAGCTCAGTGAAATTTAATGCTTAATGAATGTTCAGAAAATGCATTTTTAAAGCATTTCCTTGTGCTTCAATATATTTTTATTGTAGTTCTAAATCCTGTAATTTTTTGTGCTAATCATGTTCCTGAATATCAATTCAAGGGATTAGTTAAGATCCACAGGCAGAAGAAAACATTTCCCATCCATCCCACAGTTCCCTTTCAGAACTACATGAGTCTGTTTTCACTCTCCTCATCCTTTTCACACTGGAGCATATAAGCATGGGGATGAAATGGGAGTTCGTGGGCATGCACGAAGCACCTACACATGAGTACAGGGACGCATTCCCGTGCTCGGGGAGGGCGTGCTCACAGCTCATGCTCCCGTGTAGTCAACAGGAGTCAAAAGGGCTGGTAAAAGAGCCTCAGGCTGTTCTGTCTCAGGAAGTTCATGTACCTCCTGGTGCTGGGATAGCTTGGTAACTTGAAGCTTTGTTACGCCTGCCTGGATTTCCTGTGGGATGAGTTGCCGCCCCCTCTGAGCTGTCTCCTGCAAACAACTCCTACTGCTGTTGGGTGGAACTCTCTGCTCCACGGGTGATGCCTCTTGTGGAGTTCAGGTGAGGAACTGCACATTCCTCTCTGTCACCAGGCTGGAATAGCCACCCAAAAGGGAACAACCAGATGCCTGCACTTTTAGTTTATAAGGAGTTTGTAAGACCAGCTGGAGTTCCTTTGAAACAGAACTGCATAGAGCACTCTTGAAAGCTAGAAGGCAACATACAGATTTGGCCTAACTGGTTTGAAAGAGTGAAGAGTGGGTGGAAAAAGGACAGACACCTGAAAATGAGCACACGATTAGACACTAGCCTGGAAATTCAGATCTGTATGTGCAAAAACATCTACTGGGCATGTTTTGCAGTGGCCTGCTTATGTAATTTCTGTCAAATGGTATCTCAAGAATGTCACTGAAACTCCAGATCTTGCTTTTCCTTCAATACCTTAGATCTGGGAAGCAGCCTATTTCAAAAGTGCGGTTTTCTACCTCACTGAAACACTTGATGGATGTACAGAAATTTTTTAGGGTGCTGAATCATCACTGAAGCTCAGGACTTGGACTAAAGTTGAACAGGAATTCAGTGGGGGAAAATGCAAAGGATAAAAACGCAAAGTCGTTAATTCTCAGTGTGTGCTGTTGAGTCACGTTGTTTAAAATAAAAACTTCGCATGCGTGTCTCCCAGGACAAATAATGAAGTTGACAATGTTGGTAATGCCAAACAGCTGAAGATAGGACTTAATGAACCTATTAGATCTGAGAAGCTGAGAACAAAAGAAGTGGCTATTTGGTACAGTTACTGCACTCAAATACTGGTATTAGGTTAGGGGTCTGTAGCTTTCTGGCTTGGTATTCACGATTAAGTGAAACCACTCCCCCCCGCACTGAGAAACCTGAGTGGTTTCAGACTGAAGGTTATTTACATTCCTATCTTGAGAGTTACGAAAAGATGAGTGTGTGTTGTCACTGCACTCATTGGTTTGGCAAGTATTGCCCTATAGGTGCTTGCGTGCCCTGACTGGGTCTGAATCACTGGGTATTGCATTTGCTTGAGAGAAATCTGGATGTGCCTCAAGATGTGAAAAAAAAAAAAACAAACCAAACCAGAAAAATCATTTTCTGCAAGGTGATTTGAATTCAGGTGTCATTGTACAGTGTGTGATCTCACTGAAGAATTTAAAAACAGTGGTGAATCTTACAAGATGTTGAAGCTGTCTGTCATGTGGTAGACACATGGGGCTGGCTACGAGCATAACAGGGAGATCAGTTCCCAAGTATGGCCAATTTGCTGATTGAATTGCTAATCAATAATTTCTCGCCTAAATTTTTTTGAATAATGGTTGCAGATGTTTCTCAAAGATTTGCTTAAGGAATGTATTTAAATACTTGGGACATGATTCAGAAAATACATTAACTGAGAAAGCACTAAAGTATTAAATCTGAGGAAGCCAAAGGGATTCAGTCACAGATGATTAAATGCTTTCTTGAACAGAGGTGGACTTTACATTTGAGTGTTTGTTTCTTGATGCTAGGCTAGTCTGCACAATTCTTAAGGAACCTGTGAAGTAAAAAGCTGTGCTTTGGGGAAGGCTTTATTTTGAAATTTAAAAGTGTATTGACTAGGAGAGGCTCTTTAATACCCCAAGGCAGCTGTTTTCAAGCATTTGAGTCTAAAAACTTGTACTTCTGTAGCTCCTGTTTTTAATTGCTTATTGCAATATAGCTGAGAATTCTTAATTTATGGTGGAAAACCCCACAACCTTGCAGTTCAAACCCACACCAAAACCCACCTTAGGAATCTAAAACAATCATGGTTTAAAAAACTTGGGAGAAATAAACTGAATTCTAATCACTTCTTTTCTGCTATGCTGAAATGCTCAGGGATTTGCTAAACCTACAGGTTGGTAAAACTGAATCCCTGCTTAATGGTTGTATTTGCTAAACCAGCTAACAGCAATGGATATGTAGTGTGTTCTTTCTTTTTGACCTCCCCTGGTTTAGAGAAGACAAGATTTGGACAGTTGTAGCTGGATTGAACAGTGTGATAAGAGTTGTAAAATGTTACCAGCAAGGAGTGTGGTTTCGTGATAAACAAAGGATTGCAGTACTGAATGTCTTTCGGCAGCTATTTGGGCAGAACAAGCACGCAGCAACTCCAGCAAACCCCTGGGATCTAGAGAAATGTCAGGAGTAGTGCATAAACGAGGATATTTTTTAATACCATAGATACTGTCTGTTACTGTTGATGCTTGACATCTCTGCTTTGGGGTTCTTTTGTCCATTGTAACAAGTAGCCTAAAAATCTCTTTGTGCTGCTTCCTTAGGAGTGTGCTGTCTCCTGTTTCCTCTTTTTCAGCCCTTTGTTTGGGCCATGCTGTTTCCCTACAGATTTGCAAGGAGAAACTTACCTTTGTATGTGTGAGTGACTGCAACTTTCTACTGCATTTTCGGTGATGAAAATGGTAACAAGCTCTTCACAGAATCAGAAACTTCTCCAGGGCTCGAGAGTCCTATTTGCAGTACCCTCTTACCTGCTGTTATTATCATAGGTCCTCTCTAAATCAGTATTTTGGATTATTGTTTCTTTAATGCAGCCCAAATATTTTTGAAAAAAGCAATAGCAGAACAAGATAAAGCAACTTGGAGACTAGAAATTATTTGCACAATCTGATTTTTAAGATAGGATCATTAACGTGAATGGATTTTTTTTTTGCTTGTTTGTTGTTTTGTCAGTGGGTTTTTGTTGTTGTTGTTGTTTTGTTCGGCGTATCAGTTACATTACTTTTGCAATTCCACTTCCTTTGGTGAGGGAGGGAGATAAGGAAGAAAAAAATCCATATTCAAGGCTCAGATTAGATGTGCTTCTGTGTGTATGTGCTTCTGTTTTGTAAAACCTCATGAACCTCCTGACAGCTGAAAACTGCAGTAGCACCAAAATCTTAACGAAATGTCACGTGCTGCCTATTAAGTTTAAAATGCCTGCTGAAATGTGCAGAGCCTGGACTTTCTGGCTGTCGAGTACAGAGAGCACTGTATGTGGAATTAGTTGTGACTGTCAGTTCTCTGAGACCAGCCCTGAGTCTTAGGCCTCATTTAGAGCTGTTGGCAGACTCGGGCTCTGAGGCTCTGTCACATGTCCGAGATGCAGTGGCAGCCCTAACTTTAGAGGTCTAAAGCAAGCAGCCTTTGGTAAGGAGACATTTACAGATTTTGAGGGCAAATTATCCAACTCCTTAAGAGATTGTTAAATCCTTGATTTGGTCAGTGACTCAGCTTTTGCCAAAGGAAATGGAAATTTGGTTGAATCGTCCAGGCTCTGTCCTATCCTGCTGTTCTTGCTTGGTGGCCTAGAGGAAGGAGGTGTCCTGGGAGGGGTGTTGAACCAGGTGATGGGATGTGACCCACCACAAATCTCTGTTGAAACTATGGCCCCATGAGTACATACCTCAGATAATACTCCTTGCTGGAATAGTCCAACGTGACATCTGTGGTAAGAGTATAGGGTTCCTCTGCTGTAGATAGTACTTTTAAGCTTTAAAGGAAACTAAAATTCTGCAAGATTCCTTCAGCTTTCGAAGTTGACAGAAATGTAAAGTTCTTCTGGCCATCAGGTGCTCTGTGAACTGGAGGACCTGCCCTTCTAGTCAGCTTCAGGTGAGGAAAGTCCCAAAGTAACCTGCCTCATGGCAGGGCACTGTGTCTGATGCTGCACTGAGGGCTAACGTGCTGCTCAGATTTGTGTAGCCTCTAAAAAGTATTTCTCATCCTTCCCCTCCTCCCCCACTCTCTTTTGGCTTTTAATTGTTTTGGAAAAAACAAAAACAGACACTAAGAAAAACAAAAAGAAGGGTAAAGCTGTTTTTCATTCAGGCCACGTTTATACCATCTGTTCTGTATCTATTTAAACTCTGTTGGGAGAAAGCAGAGGTGCCCCTGAATTTCAGCTATGCTCTAAATGAATCCCAATGGGCTTCCTGTTTTGGAGACTAAGCCTTGCTAAGCAGAGGACCTCTGAGAAGAAAAAAAATTTTTTAAGTCCCAGGAGTGAGCAGATGCGGTCGGTTGTTGCTGGAAAGAACAGAGGGAGCAGTGTCCGTCCTTGCAGTGAGGCGTTCTCCCTGATCCTCAGCTTTGAGACCAGCAGGCTGGTGCAGCACAGGGCAGCAGCAGGAGGGCAGGACTGGCTGCGCACACACCCGTATTCTCTCGGGGTGCTGCTTGACAGCTTCCCAATGTGTATTTTGAGCTGCCTGCAGTTGGTATCCGTTTAAATTACTTCAGCTACTGCGTCCCTGATTGCTCCAAAAACAATGCAAGTGAGCTGTAATCTAAAGCAGACATGAAAAGCCCATCCCACAGGACCTGTCTTTGCAGTATCTCCATTAGCAAAGGTTTCTGTACTACTATGGGAGATAGGGAGGAGTGAGGATGGTTGCATGGTTGGGGTTTGTTTTCTTTTTTTTGGTGAAGGCAAATAAACTTTGACAGGTGTTAAAACAAAAAGGCAAAGGAAAAATACTGAACAGTCTTTATGTCAGCTGAAGTCAGCACAGCTTTGAAGTGAGAGCTAGTTCTCTATCTCAGTGCCAACTTTGAAGATGTATGTATGTATTCACATACGTGGTGTGTTAATTAAAACAAGAGCTAAATGAAGGCTAGTCTCTTATTTTAAGAATAGTTGCACCAGAAGCTGGAAAGTTGAATCTAGCCTCAGGCATGTAGGTATTACATGGCTCTCCTAGGGCTCTACCACTGTCTCTGCTCCTTGTTTTACACTCTGTTTTACATGGTCCCTTGCCTTCCCCAGGCTCCCTCCCTCATTAATTACATTCTAGCTAAATAAGCAGGCTGGCAGTGTTCAGTGGCTGTGAGCTGAAGTCCCTGATGTGTTTCAGAAGCAAGAACACGTATCACTTTGTTTTAGATAACCACCTCCTCCTTTCCTTGTGAAGGGCCAACCAGCCTCTGTAGATACGGGACCTGCCAGGCCACTGTGTCAAAACCTTCCCAAATATTTACTTTATAAATGTGAAATCAAAGTGCTGGATAAATCTGAATGTCTGGAGAAGCATTCTTTGCTTGCTATGTCTGCCCTAGAAGGTGTCTCAAGTACTGCTCAGTTTCTAACCACCCGCTTCTCCCTGCCCCTGTTTTAGTACATGGTACTTCTGTAGGTCAGTCTCTGTAGTCTTGTCTTTTGTGTAGGTGGAAATGCTGCTTTAATAAGAGCAGTTCAGACACATTTGCTATGATTAAAATTCTTTAAAATTATTTTCAACAGACTAGTGTGTGCTTTTTTAAAAATACAAGAAGTAAAATTGGCTGGGACATTCACTCATCAGTTCCACTGAAAGCTTTAAGAGAGTTGCGCAGTAGTTAAGAAAGGCTGAGATCCTCAGCCAAGTTTCAGATGGGTGGAAGTGACATTCAAGTGGTCCATCAGAAAGCCACTATTGCAAGCTTGTGAGAGAGAGAGAGAAAAATGAGTGGTTTGCACTCCCCTTCTTTCCCTGGCCAGCTGTAGCTTTACAAGTTTGGTACAACTTTGGTCTTGGCTTAGGTACAAATCTCTGTCCTTTGGGACAGGACCGGTTGTGGTATTTCCCTGTAAATGCTCTGTGGTGCCTGAGTGCACATGTCATGTCTATGCTCATGTGTGGAGATGCTCTCTTACCTCCTTAACTTACATACATGCTTACAAATATGGAAATAATGGGCTACTGGTATTAATGAATGTAAATCCAGTGACTTCAGAGGACCTCTGAGGAATTACAACACCCAGAGAGAAGACCAATAGAGATAGATAACTTTTTATAGTCCCCCGTCTCTGAAGTTTAAAGTCAGTGTATTATTCTGAGCAGAAATGTATCTTATTTTCCTTGTAAATCTTCCATTTTTTTAAGCCTCGTTTCCTATGGAAATGAGACATGCTCACACATACCCTGCATCTGTATGTCCCTTTCCACTGACCTTTGTAACCAGATTTAAGGCAGTGATAGCTATCCAAAAGATAATTAAATTTCTGTTTTGATGATGTGTAGGTAGAAGAGTAGAGGGAAGAGATGGACAGATCCTGTTAGTCCCAAATATTTGAAAAAGCTGCAGTGTGTACTTGAATCTCATTATAAAGACCATGTGGGAGATGACCCCCAATAAAAGACTCAAATAGAAGAAAAACTCAAATTGAAACTTGCAGTGAACAGTAAGACAGTACAGGAAATTAGATTTTATTTTTGCTTCTTTTCTTTTCATTTTAATTCACCTTCTTTTGAAATGTAGCCTCTTCTAGAATTTTATATATATATTTTAGTCTTGAGTGATGAATTTAAGTGGCACTGGTTGCCAATATACAGCCCAAGGCAAGTGGAGTTTTGCCGTCACCAGAAGCTGAATCTCTTCATTAGCAGAGTCATAACACAGCTTTCATGACATCACTTTAAACAACTAAGCCATTTCACTGAGATGGGGACAGATACCAACTGGCAGAACTGTAGAGGCGTATCACCAAAGGGAAATGCCTGGTAATGATGTGTCTGACTGGGTTTTATTAACAAAAGCAAGGAAAAACCATACAGTGCTCTGTCGTTTATGATAGCATAGTAAATATGGTTGGTTTAGCTGGGATGAACTGGGAGTGTAAGTTAAGTTAGGTGAGACAACCTGTTTTACTACTTGAAGCAATAAACAGGAAATTAATGAATTATCGTGCCCACAAGCTCCCCTTCTTCAAGGCTGCAGTAAGAGTGGCCACCATCAAAACTAGGTACAGGTGACCTAGTTATGGCACTTGGAGTACTGAGAGAATAAGAGAGATACAATCTGTGGAGGACAGGAAATTTTTTTGAAGGCCAGGAGAGCTTTTAGCCAAAGAGAACAGGTAGAGAGTGCAAGAGACAATTTCACTAGTGAAAAATTAAAGTGGTTAAGGGAGAAAAGGCCCGAGGGAGACTTATAATTTGGCATGAAATACAGATATTCAGTAGATCGCAGATGAAGAAATTTCAGGATCCAGTACAGCTGTTAATCCCAAAGCCAGAGGGAAATAATCTCAAATAGCAATTTATTTTTTTCCTCTGTGCCATCAACAGGCAGGCATAGTGGACATTTCCAGTGTCTTTAAACCAAGTAATACCAAATAGGGCTTCTGAGTAAAGCTTGATATAAGGGCATTTGGTATTTTCAGTTGTGTAAATCTCATATAAGGCGGATTTGTTCAAAGACTTGATACATTGCTTCCGTGAGTAAAAGCCTTTCATATGTCATTGAGCTATCTAGAATAGCTTAAAGAGTGCAAAGCAGTGAAAACACATCTGGGGAACAGAAATTGTGTGCCAGCAGTTACCGCTTCAGACAGGTGAAGAATGAGAAAGAAACCGACTGAACTAGGCTTACCTGGAGGTTGAATAACCACTAGGAGATGCAGACTACCCTGAACCCTGCCCTTGTGTCTGTCCCAAACTGCAGTGCTGGAATGAAGGGCTGCATCTCCAGTGTGAGAGTTACACGTGTCCCCGTGCAATGTGTGTGAGCAGCTGGCAGCCGTAACCTGCTCCCTGTCGGTGTAACAGGCAGGTTTGCTCTGCTGAGCTCATCTTTGGGTGGGATGTTTCTCTACTTCTCTGGGCACAAAAGGAAAGCAAAATAGGGCCAGTTGTAGTGATTCTGCTGCTGGGCTTCCTCTCCATTGCCAGTGCAGGAAGCTGGGAGGAGGCTCCCCACAAGAAAGGGAGTGAGGAAACAGCTGCACACAAAGGTATGAAAAATGTTGTTTCATCAAAACCACCCCTTTCCTACCAGCTGAAGGCATTATAAAAGATTGCTGGTAGCTGAAGTCTTACGCAGGAAGACAGGTTAAATTATCACAGTGTTCTTCATGGCCTCCCAGGCAATGAATCAGGGAAGCAGTGAAGTGGGTTGTTGCTTTCACCATGGAGGAATTCATCACGGTAGCCAAATTAATGACTGCTTTTCAGGAGTTTCTCCTCGTATCTGAAGAACTGATTTGCTGTCTACTGTTTGTTATCTGTGGCAGTTTTAAGTTTCACTGAAGTGAGTATATTGCTTTGTGTGTTTAATGCCTGAATACAGCCTTCTTAACCTTGATGATGGCCATTGCTTTGCTTTCTTCCTTTGCTGGGCTTGATGAAGATATCACAACAATTTACCTAGCTAGGGGCCAGTTCCTCATTTTGCCTTGTGGCCACATTAGAGTGATTGCCTCTGTCCCTTTGAGTGGGCATGCTTGCAAGTTGACCTTGGGGTAGGAGCAGTAAGGCTGTAGCGTTTCACTGGTGCTTTAGGTGCTGTGTTTGAAGATGTAGCACAGGGCTCTTGGTGGCACTCGGGAAGGGGAATGAAGCGAACAGGCTGGAGGAGTGGATGCAGATGAGCTTGTAAAGCCCTGACTGGAAGGCATTAGCACTGACTGGCTGATTTGCACACACCCTGAGCTGGGCTTAGATTATTGCCAGCACTATCCTGGCCTCGGGCTCTCAGTTGCATTTTATTTCTCCATGTGCTTCTATCATCTGCCACAGGCTGAGGCCTGTGGAGCAACAGTCGAAAGGCTGCCAGGACAGGGGCTGCCTGCAAAATGCAGTGGGTCAAATTAATCCTTCAGGAAACCTTACCGAGAAGAAGGGTCTTAGTTGTGTTCCCTGGCATGGCTGAAAAATATATTGGTAGAGTAAATACAGTGGCATAGCTGACAAAGTACTTTCAGCTGACACTACTTTCACTCTGACACTATCTTTTACCCAAATACCAAGTCTCCTAAATCATACAAATTAATTTGGGTCTTTCATCAGCTTTATATACAGCTTTTGCTGCTGAGGCATCTGGATACATGGTCTTGTGTCTAAGCCTTCTGTGTCCAGGACAAACCAGAATCCCTGGACTTCAACAAATGAGGTCTCTCCTTCACTCAGTGACCCCCAGCTCTCCATCCTACCTGTACTTGAGAAGAACTAGAAAAGAAAACCAACCCAAAAAACCCAACCGAAAATGTGGAGGCTGTAATTTAGGACATATTCAGGGGAATCAAAGAACACAAGTAAGTAAACAAACCAGTGTTTTCATCCACTTCTGCCCTGGTTAGAAAGCTAGGACAATTGTCTGTGGCATGCAAGCAGCTCCCAAGATGCTGTTCAGCTCAACAGCCTAATTAATGTGTCTCCAGCCTAATTAGTTGGTCAGGTGCTGATGAACACTTTAATTGCACCAATGTATCATCACTTTTGACCAATCCTAGTCATGCCTACACAAGGAGAACAATGCAACTTGAGCAGATTTTTGTGGCGGCTCTACAAGGAAGGTGGATAAATCATGGAGGCCTCATTCTGCCACCCCTGTACTCACAGAGCGAGATGCAGTGTCAGGAGAGGAGTTTGACGCGCCGGGGCTAAGAGCGAGTGAAATACTCTCGGCATGAGTGAGTGTTCCTGAACAGCAGATTAGCACAGTGAGCCAAGCGCTTGTCTAAAATTAAGCGTTTTCCTCTACTTACTCCCTGGCATGGCATTCTTGTCTCCAATTATGTCTGCTTTGTTTGCTTTTCCTTTTTTCTCTGTGTATGCAAATGCTGATGAGAGAAGTCTACACAGAGATCAAGGAATAGGTAAGGTCTGAGTAGCACACTAAAATAAAAGCTTGGGTGGAGTTCAGTTGTTAAATCTATATACTTTAACTATTATTGTCTTCAGCTGGGTTTGAAGTACTAATGTACCTGGGCAAGAAAACAAATTTACAATGGCTTAGTTAGAAGTTCCTTCTCCAGGAAGAGCTAGAATAAGCAAAACATAGCCTGAAACAAGGCCAGATTCCCTTGGAACTTACTGAAAGGGATCTTGTTGAACTCAGAACAGTTGTGTTCTAATAAATTAATGCAGATCCCATTTGGCATGGGGCTGCTGAAGGCAGCCCACAGGCAGACACCCAGTCCCAAAACTGCATTGCAGAGGTGCACAGTGAAGTGCTGGCACCCCAGCAGGACCAAATTCACTCGTGTGATCACTGGTTTTGAGGGGGCAGCAGCTGCTGACATGGCACCTCTGTGTTAGTCTGCTTCCACACCATCCAAGCAGGGCTCTTCTTTATCGGACTTCCCAGAACTGGGAAATCCTGTGCCTGCTGGCATTGTGGTTGGACAAAAGGAGCAGGGCTGGAGTGCTGGGGTGCCACAGCTGAGGCAAAGGGAGGGTGCAGACAACTGCTGGTGCAGTAGCCCCTATGTCAGGGTCCCTCTTAACCCTCCAGCTCCACAGCAGCTGGACTGGCTTACCAGGAGTCCAGTAGAAGCAAAGTAGGAAATCAGGCTGTTTTCCTGTGGCTGACAATCCATCGCACTAAACAAATTATTATTTGCCTATGTTAAGAGCCAGTTTTGAGGGGAGTGTTAAGATTTCGGCTTCCTCCGCTGGCCTGTTTGGAGGTGGGGAAGTGATTTTGTCCGCGTGTGTGGGCACCTGAACGCTGCAGGGGAACTAAGGGTAGCACTGCTTCTTGATCTTGCTGATAAGCATGTGGCATTTGATGTAGGCACAAAATAGAATGGAGCAGCTCGCTGCTGGCACTGAGCTTTCTCTGAGATGCCTGATGACCATGCCCTGTTCACATGCTTCTGGCAATGGTAATCAATAATGCTGAGGGCAGCAAAAATATTTCCCTTAAAAGCTGGATGGGTGTTGGTGTTCTGGCTCTTCATAAGCAGAGAAATTCAGCTGCTGGGGTCACATGTCTGCCACACAGGATCAGACAGTGGAGAGCTGCCAGGTGGAGATGATATGTTCCTCCATCTTGTTTTCCATGGGTGCCCCATACTTGGCCTTTTGAAGGAGCGAGGCATACCTGTAGCATTAGGATATTTGGGTGAAACTGAGAATCAGTCTAGATGGTCTAATAATCCCTGCTACCTTCCATAAGGTTCTGTAATGCTGCGTTTTTAAGATGTAGCATAGGCTACTTGTGCAAACCTGAAAGAAAAACGTACCACTACCAACCCTCCTGAAGACCTTAAAATACCTTTTTAAAAATATGTTCAGGTGTTGTTTTTAAATGAAGTCTCTGACCTTAATCACTTGAGAATATATGGCTGAAATAAAAATGAACTGCTAAAAACTTGTTTTAAATATTGCGCTGAATTTCAGAATATGGCTTATATGAAAACTGCATGTATATTCAAAATTGAATTGTGTATTAATGTATCAATGTCAAACCCATATATTAATGTAATTAAAACAACGCTTTCATTGCTTTGGAAATTATTTAACAGTTGACAAGTTCAAAGGCAAAAGAAAGCGAAAATTTCAGACAAACATGGTTTTGTCCTTCGGTAATGTAGTTATCAGTGTTAGTAAATTGTTCCTCTTGTACGCCTGTATGATTTTAGTCAAACAGGACGTATGACACAGGTATCATGTCAGAATTGGGTAAATTTGCTAGTAATATGTATTCCTTGAAAGTTTGTGGAATAATAATAATAATGATAATAATGCCACAATTAGACGTTCTTTAATGTTTATCCAAAATCTGTGTGTAAACTCAGATATAGTGCAAGCAGAAGCATATTTTATAAATGTCCATGCGTATAAGTAGACATTGATATATGTGCATATACATGTGTGTTTATCTTTAATGCTACATATATTGAAAAATATCACACTGAGAAGCCTCGGCAATGCAGAATAGTTCGTGGTTATAAAAGACTCATAGGGAAAAGCTTGCAAAATCCTTTCATCTAAAATAATCACAGAATCATCATAGATTCACAGAATGGTTTGGGTTGGGAGGGACCTTAAAGATCATCTTGTTCCAATCCCCTGCTGTGGGCAGGGACACCTCCCACTAGACCCGGTTGCTCAGAGCTCATCTAAGGTTGAAAATTTTACTCTTCCGTGCATCTCACCTCAACACGGAGCTTTTCAGTTTTGCAAGGAGCATTCTCTCTGCTCTTTCTTTCCTTCATGCATGCACACATATGGACGGATATACCTTCTGATATATTTGGAGGTGACTCCAAATTACTGGGTAGCTGAACTCCAGTGTTAAAAGAGCATCTCCTCGTCCCTTTCATCTTGGAAGTAATTTCATGTGAGTGTCCTGTGCAAACTGATCTATATAATACACTGATATAATATATGCATGTGAAAATCTGGAGGAACGCTTCATAACAAAGCTGGATGAACACTACTGTAGATCATATATTGCCTGTGAGTACCCCACTGTATTTTCAACCATCCTTTTTTTGCTCAGCCAGAAATTATTCAGAGGTGTATCAAAACCAAAAGTGTTGTGAACTGTGGATCAATAGAGATTCATATGGATCATATGAATCTCTACTGCGAGATTGTATGGATATGGTTTCTTTTTCCCGATTAATTATTTTTTTTTAAGTTAAAAAATGCACTTGTTGGTACTGCACTCTTAAGATAATTGGTTTTGCTTCTATTCCTTTGACTAAATATTTGAGGTAAGCGAGCACAAGTAGATACTCCTGAACTCATTATGCATTTAATGGAGTGTCATGATTTGGGAGGACAGGGTTAATTTTTGCAGTGGGCAGGAGGGGCCATGGCTAGGACCTGGAGGTTGTTCTGTACCACCTCAGGTCATTTTCCAGGGATGGAGAAAGGGATCTCTTCTGGGTCAGTGTAGCATGGTGGAGGGAGAAGTTGGGTATTGTCAGGGGTGAGAACTCCTGTGCAAATCCTTTGTTTCTTGCACACCTTTGTTATTCGTATTCTTGTTTTCATATCTCTTTGCTGTTTCCAGTAATTTGTTCTTTTCTCAACCCATGATCTTTACCTTTTGTGGCTCCAGTTCTCCCCTCCATCCTGCCGCAGGGGAGGGGGAAGAGGGAGGAAGAGCGAGTGAGTGAATGGCGTGTAGTTTGGAGAGTCTCAGTGGGACCACTAAACTGGGGAGTACCATTTCTAAACCATGACACAGAGCAACTGGGGTACTTTCCACTGCCAGCTGAATGCAAGTGAGACTTCACATTTCTGTTGCTCTGTTGGTTAATGGAACCTTCCTCTTTAGCCAACACTTGGATCCAACACTTGGATTTTTTTCCTTCAAGCTTCTTTAAAGTACAGGTGCTACTAGAGCACCACATTTTCACACTTACAGCCCCTAACCCCTCAAGAACACTGGAAACGCTGTAGAGGAATAATTGATATGCCCAGGTTAGTTGCATTACTTGTAGCTGGAACCTGAAAATATGCAAAATGTTCTGTGGGAGACTTTATCCTGGGGTCTTAACAGGTAAAAGAAATTAGTCTGTGGAGCTGGGAGAGGGAGGTTGCTGGGAACAGGGCACTGCAATAAATGCATTATGCACACAAATTGTTACCTATGCTTGCAACCTAAACTGAATTGCTGGGACTTCTTACGCTATAGCAAGTTGTATATCATATCTTTCTCTATCCTCTCTGTGGGTCTTCCATTTTTTTCCCTTCACCTGCAGCATGACAGTTCATTTTTCTATGCTTATGGTTGCCACCTTGTGCAGGAAGAAAATACATCGTTTCTGGGATAATCTTGTGGGAAGGACCAGACATAAGCAGATAAGCATGTTTTATTCTCAAATATTTTGACTGTTGTGAGAGTAAAGTTGTTAATGGAAGAGAGGGTCCTGTGGAGATGGGGCAGCACTGTTCTCAGCCAGCTTCCTTTTCCGCCTTGAGGCTTGTGCTCAGTGTGCCTTCACTGACTTCCCCTCACCCCAACTCACTTCCTGGAGGGCTCTAAAGAGCTGTCTGTCCATGCACAAACAATGTAACATGAATGGTGCAAAAAACCTATTTTATGTAAGAGCTGTGCGCCAGATAAACCAGAAAAGGAAGTGGATCGGTCCCTTTCTCTCTCTTCCTCTCTCTCTGTTGACCCCAGATTTGGACTATCCATGGTGGCAGGACCAACGTGGGATCTAAGGACTGGTGACCTTTCTCCTTCTCTTTGTCCCTTTTCTTTCTTTCTTTCTTTCTTTCTTTCTTTCTTTCTTTCTTTCTTTCTTTCTTTCTTTCTTTCTTTCTTTCCTTCTTTCCTTCTTTCCTTCTTTCCTTCTTTCTTTCTTTCCTTCTTTCTTTCCTTCCTTCCTTCTTTCCTTCCTTCCTTCTTTCCTTCTTTCCTTCTTTCCTTCTTTCCTTCCTTCTTTCTCTCCTCCCTTGCTTTGTCTTGGCAAAGTGCAGCTATCATATTCTTACCCTGTACTCTGTACTGAAGTTTGTTGTGATGATTGGGCACATGTTAAAGGTAGTTGTAAAAATTGAGAGCTTGTTAGCCAGCACTTCTCTGATTATATAGTGGGCTAGTTTCTGGAGTTATGGCAACTATATAAAAAAAGATAAGAGATCCCTGACACGTGGGCTGGTGTCTTTGTTCAGCCCGATGAGAATTTATAATGAACAGCATTTGCCCTCCTGAGTGGGCTGTGACATCCTACCCGTGCAGTTTTGGCCACCATGAAGAATAGTCCAGGTCCAGATGGAAAACTATCTGTAAACTAAATGATTGACATCCATCCAGTGACATTTCCCACAGCAGAGACTGTCAGTTGGAGAAGTGCTATGCAGCTGTATTTTATCCTTGGAAGTGTTTGGGTAGAGTCCCGAAAGCATCCACAGCTGTGGGGTGGAACTGAATGAATATCAGGCTTCTCCTAAGCACTGCTGTGCTACAGGGCTTATTCGGGCTGTGTTTGCAGCCTGTGTGGTTTCACGCGGCCAGCTGGAGCTGCGTGGCCTGTTTTAGCCATAGGCACCCAAGCTCTGCTCCTTTTGTAGCCTGCACAGAGGAGTCCTGCTTGAGGTCCATCCAGAAAGCCCAAGGATCAGATAGCACGTCTCTCATTCCTTGCTTGTAAATCATCCAGGAGAAATAGAGCTTACCTCCGGGTTTAAGAACTGATCTTGTTATGGTGTCTTCAGATGGGACTGATTGCAAAAGTAAGCTGGGTGTATAAAACTAAAGGTGCCCCTCTGGCCCTTCAAAGCAACAGAGACACTGCCACCTAGAAACCATCAGGGATGTGTCCCTTTCTCTCTTGTTCTGAAACAAAGGACAGGTACTCTCCTACTGGCTTTTCTGTGAGAAGACTTTCTGTGTATTGATTTTATTACCTTTCAACTGCTGTCTCTCAAGTCTTCTGCACTGACAGCATTATGAGGATCAGCTGTATGGTCGGAGCTTGGAAAATGTTTGTATTTTTGGTTCTTTCTCAGATGGGTTCACAAAATCCTTGGGGCTGAATGATGATATCATTTCTCACCTCTGTATTTCACAGGTCAAACTATTGCAGCTGCTCAGAGAATTGGAAAAATTCAGGGCAGAGAATTAGCTTTAAGTCTCCATTTCTGCTCTTAGTGAAGTTAAGGGGAAATTCCTTCAGGATCAGAGTGGCTACCTGTTTGTGCACATTTGCTCACGCACTCATCTGCTGAAATCTGGTTGTATGCCACTATGTTGAATTTTGCACCTAAAAATAGATTTCTTCGCAGAAACAAGAGGCTTGCTTTGTTCACATTTATTGCTTTGTCCGTGACTGATTGTTTCTGTCTGCCAGCAGCAACAAAGCCTCATTGTTTTGGTGCTCCAACTGGGACACGTTAAATGCATCCTGTTTTCAGAAACTGCTGAGACTCCAAACCCTTGAGATATCTGCCCGTTAGAGTGTTTCACCCTGGATAGCCCCAAATGGTGGCAGTTGCACCTTCCGTTCTTAGTAATATTTGCTTTCCATGCAGTTTTCTGCAACTTAATGATTTGAACCCACCTGGTTTGGGATTGTTGGGGAGAAGAGACAGTAGATTGCTCTTCAGATACTCATCTTGGCATTTTGTAGAAAACACTGCTGCTTTTTAGCCAAGTGATTTCTCACTTTTGTTCATTCTCATCCTGCTGACCATTCTTTCTCCATTCACCAGGCTCACAAACAACCTCATTTTTCACACCTACTTCTCCGTTTGTTGACACTTTGGGCTCCTGCCCATTGCTCTCCCTCAGCAGCAAGCTCATTCACATTCCATATTCAAAACCCACAACATGATTCATTGAACAGCAAAGTGCTTTTGCTTTGCACTGTTTGTCTGAGACTGACCTGAAGGATGACATTATAAATGAGCTCTTACATCTGAATTGCTTTGTCCTGATTAGCAAAGTCAGTAGAAAATGGCAAGGATCTTTTGGTCTTGAATGGAATCACCTGCTTTTCCAAAGTTTCTCTACTCACTGACCTTGTCTTTGCTTCCCTCTGTTGCGTGGGGCATGCAACAGAGTTTCAGTTTCAGTTTTTAGGCTCCTGAGGGAGATATTTGAAAAGGAGGTTTGCTACAGATGACTTTCACACAAAACCACTCAAACAAAAAAGCCCAACCAAATCCTAAACCAACAGAACTGAAGTGGCATTCAGTATGAAAAGAGGGGGATGAATTGGACACTGGAAATGTAAACCATGAGAATGCTGCAACTTTAGTTTTGCTGATTTGAGAGGTTCCAGACTGTGCATTTATGAGATCATTAAAATTAACAGGAATATTCATTCCTCAATAGTAGAATTCAACTTAGAAACGTCACCGTATTTTCTAAATTCTTTGCTGGTCTTTCAAACCAACATTCCAAATCCAGAGACGTAACTAATTTTGATGCATGTCACCAAAAGGGAAGAACCAAAGATCAGTCTGATTTTTGTCATAGACAGATTAATGTGAAAATATCACCCTAGTGAGCTGTCTGCTTCTCCATATTTACTCAGCTTTCTTTTAATTTCAGTTGTATTCTGTATCCATGCCATCAAAATCTCAGTCATGACCATTGACTACTGCTGATGTCAACATCAAAATTTATAGAGCTGCAAAATACTACTGTGAGGGCTAAGACTTTATTTTGAGACATAATGAGTCTCAGTAGACATCATAATAGAGATTATTAAGTTCTTTATTACAGTAATTTTTGTTGTGCAGAACATCTCAGCTTGTGACATAAAAGTGGTGCTTTTTCAGATTAATATTAAGGAAAATGAGTTTAAATTTGAGATCTAGAAGAAAACCATTCTTAAAAACGATCAGAATAGCTCGTGAGCTTTCCTAGCATGTGTTATTGTTCACTGATCTGAATGAAACTCTGGAGTAATACAATTGGCTGATGGAGAACAAAGGTTTTTTCTGTTATAGAAACAAGTGAAAGATAGAAGTGGAAGCCACAAACGAACATAAACATAGGTGAAATAAGTGTCAAACTTGTAGTGTCTTAACACTGTTGGGAGTTGGGACTCTTTTGGTTTTAATAAGTTACAGTTAAAAGTATAAACAGGCTTTGGTGGAGTGGAGTAATTGTGTCAAGGAACCACTAGAATTCAGAAATTAGAACCCCGCTCAAAGGAGGTGAGGAAGGAGAGAGAAAGACGAAATATAGGCACCAGGACTTAGTTTTACTTCAGAAGTGGTGAAATATAGGTCAAATATAAGTAATACTTTTGACTGATTTGCTGATTGTTTGTGACCTATGTATTCATATTATTAACTTAGCTATAATTAAGCTATTAGTTAATGTGACCCACAGTGAGATTCTTACATTGTCTTCCAGAGACTCCAGTTTCAAAAGGATTTTTTGAAAAATAAATGAAGTGAGAGTGAACGTTTTTTGAGGGCTTAGGGATCTGGTGTTGAAACAAGACTTAAGTATCTCAGTTTATTTTATCAGCAATGAGAATCAAGAGGTGACAGGTTTACAGTGGAGAAGTTCTTTCAAGGAGAGAGAGTAATGAGGTCTAGACAAGCGTGTGACATGATCTTATAGCTGGAAGCTAAAATTACACCAGGGGAGACAGCAAATAAAGCCCAGACTTTGAACTAGGAGCTCTGGTAACAACACAACAACCCCCCCCCCCCAAATGTCTCTCTCATCCTTCCGATGTTCATATCACCTCTTTGGAATAAGTACTTCAAGTACAGGATACTGGTTGCAACACAAGATTACGTAGATGAGCANAAATGTCTCTCTCATGCTTCCGATGTTCATATCACCTCTTTGGAATAAGTACTTCAAGTACAGGATACTGGTTGCAACACAAGATTACGTAGATGAGCATTAGCCACTTTTAAAACACAGAGAGGCATACTGGGTCAATTAATTACCGCTTTTTGTGGCCTACAGCTCTGTGGACCTATTATGCCCACTCCTTTCAATCACAAAGTATTCAGAGACCAAGATTATTCTGTATTAGTTATTCAGATGTAGTATCCTCCCTCTGTGTCATGAATATAGGATATAAAAGTGATAGATACTCTCCTTGTTCCTTTAGCATTCAGGTCCGTCTCCCATCAGCTCAGAGTTTAGGACAGATTGCAGATGCTGCTTTGTCAGGCAGTCTATGGCTTTCATCACCGTCTTATCATTTAAATGTAGGATTTCAGCTTCAGATGTGGGTGCTATCACAGGATTTGGACATAATGCCCTCATTGTTGCCATGCAGACATAGGCAGCATGTTAAACAGCGCGTAACCGAGTGTGGTCTTTTTCATGGCTCACACAGTTGCTGTCACCTAAATTCTAAACTCCCAGACCCTGGGCACTAACCTTGAGGCACCACTGTCCAGTGGCTAATGAATATAACGTGATAATTTCTGGAAGGAAATGACTGGTCACGTTCTGTACAATACAAATTCGTTTCAATAGTACAATTTTTCTTAGAGGGGAAAAAAAATCTCTTTTCAGAACAATATTTCCCCATTTCTATTATTTACTTCTCTATGAGGAATAATACAGTAAAGACTGGGAAAAAGCATTTGAGGATAAAGATAAAAGAAATGAGGTGAAAAGATGCAAACAGTGGCTAGAAGTATAAAGGGAACAGAAAGTGGGTACTACACTCAGCTGTTCTTTGATTCTGGAAGTTTGAATGGAGTTTGTGAAGCTTTCCTCCTAGACAGGTGTGGGATGGAGCTGCTCTTTGCCTGGTACACAGGAAGATAATTGTAGGGACAAAGGTGTCCTGGTCTCAGGCTTGGCCATTTATCAGGCGTTCTACCCCAAAGTGAAATCCAGTAACTTAGTCTTCACAGAGGAAGCTGTGGAGGAATCAGCATACCAGGGTTTTCCCATCAGGATGCTGTAGGAAAAGTGTTGGCCAGAGGGATGTAGAGCAAACAGGTACTTTGTCAGCAGGAGGTTAAGTGGGAAGAGGATACAAGCATAAGGACAAAGGTGTGAGGAATGAAGTCAGAACAAAGGACAGCTGATTTGAGGGGTCAGGCCACTTCATAGAACTGCTGTTCCATGCCTGCTGGGCTGACCCTCGTGCTGGTCATCCACCAAAGTGAAAGAACTGCTAAGTCAGTTCTAGCAGAGCCTTTGTAAAGAAGGCAGGCAGCCTTGGCTGTGCGGTGCTGCTCTTGCAGGAAGCCTGCACACCAGGAGGTGCAGGCAGACACGAGGTGCCCGGGTCGCAGCCTTGATCTGGGAGTGCTGAGAGGAGTGGGCAGAGACCTCTACGCTCTGTGGGTGGGTGCAGAGCAGTGGTGGCACTGAGCTGATGAAGCCCACTGTGAGGATGTGCAAGCACTCCCAGTTTGGTCCTGGGCTATTAAGTCTGCTTGGTTTTACAGCCTGATAGCATCTCTCCCAAACCAGTTTGTATATGTGGGACATACGTGTTTTGTCAGTTTATGTGTGCTCTTTTCCCAGAGAGCAGGCATCTGTGAGTTTATGACGCTGTGCTGCTTGAGCTGTGCCACTTCCATCTCCCTTCTCTAAACTGGGAAGCTACAGCAACTGGTGTAATAGGGCTTATGCATTTAACCTGAGAGATTTCTGTGTTACTGGGGAGGTGAGGGGAGAATCTCTTTGTGTGTCTTGAAATGGAGCCAATTTAAGCCCCAAGGAAAGATTTCTACTGATTATAACAGTTTAAATCCGGTCTGTAATACCTACTAAACAATGCATCATGTTGTGATCCTTTTAAGTCATGACTTTTATATCAAATCAGGAGGATTATTCTTATTTATTATCACTTTCACGTAAACCTTTTGGGGATAGAAATGCATTGAGTTTCAGTGATAAAGAAAACACTGCAATCAATGGCTTTGGAAAATCACAAAAAAGAAAAGGTTTGTGTATGAGATTGACTCAGTTTTTATCCTGCTAAGTACCTATTGTGGAAAAGGAGTGATTTACTGAAAAGCTGTGAAGAAAACCAGAGCACAGTAGTCCTGATACTTCATAGCTAAGTGACGGAAGAAAAGTTTTAAAAATAATACAATTATGTAATAAGCTTTTCATAGCTTGTAGGGTTTTCCCTACTAGAACTTCATTTGAATATGAACACAATTACCTGGAGTAAGACACTCTGGGGAGTAGAGGTGGGAAATCCTTTAGTGTTTTCAAAATTGGTGATGGAAAGAAAGTAGCTGCATTTTAGCTAAGACTGGAGCCTTTTTTCTTCATGCCCAGATTTTGCCTTCTCCACTAAGACTGCAACATACTTGAGGCTGGTACTCTGCAGTCTCATTCCTCATTGTCATCTTCACTGCCTAAAACTGCCTCTAACATTTGAATGAGGAAACAGAGGAACAAATCGCGTAGAGTTTCTCATATTTCTCAATATATTCTATTTTCAGTATATGCTATTATCTGAAATACCATTAATCATAGAAATGTTTGTTGTGTTACAGTTATTCCTCAGGACAATTAGAGAAGTAAACTATCCTCTGTATTTCAGATCATCTTACAATATGAAGGGCTTGGCTGTGCCTCCTCAGCTTTGCAGGACAGTTTGGCAGTAAATGACTGTGTGATTAATTTATTTTTCAACCAGTGAGGTTTAAAATGCACGGACATCAGAAATACTGATATTACGGCAGATAACCTCCTTGTATGGGCCTCATGCTACAATACCTAAGCATCTCTTTTTTTTTTTCGTCCAAGTGATCTGTTTTGTCCTCCAGTCCCAGACTTGGAAGTTCTATGCTCTTGCTCACAGAGGCTGGGATACTGCATGGAAGTCAGACCAGAAAGTCATGGGTCAGCACACTGCCCTTTAGATCCCTATTGGCTTAATGGGGATTTGTATCTTGATTATTTGCTGCTCAGCTTCCTTCAATACAGAGTTTAAAACAAGCTTTGGATACATATCTATCTCTGAGGGCATCAGAAATTTATTTTTCTATGGAATGATCCCTTTCACTGAATTGTTTTCTGAATTGAACATGCAGAAGCTACCTCTCAGTTCAGTAGCAGCCTGCACTGGCTCTGTACCAGCTCAGTCAAGTGGTGCAGGCAGTGGAGCAAGAAGCACTTTTGGTGATGTGAAACCTCTCTCTGGGGTAAGGAAGACCTAGCTTTTTCTAGAAAGCTAGCACTTGTGGGTAATTTTTTTGCAGGCTCCTTAAAGACAGGTTTCCAATCATACATATACAAACATAGCCTGTAAACTCTTTTTGTGCTTATATGATCGGAGAGGGGTCAGGTAGATCAATACCTTTGCTTTGCTTTGAGTGACTGCCTCCCTAACTTTGTGGATGAAGGCAGACGCATTTGTGCTCACATGCTTTGTCTAGATTTGGTAGATATGTCCTTTGGCCACTCAGTAGTTTTCCAAGCGGGCACATCACAACTACTTGGGAAGGGATTAAGCTCATGCTGGTTTGGGGCGTTGACAGGTGGCCCTGGTGTGCAAATCGTCTTCCCTCAGGCAAATCCATTCTCTTCAGCAGAAGCTGTTTTATAGTTTTGAGTGATTATATTTCAAGGGTCGATGAAAGCAGCAACCCCATGCTGTTAGTCATGTGTGAACACTCCTTGTGAATTACCTTTCAAAACAAGGTTTGAAAGGGGTACTTAGGCAAAGCAGAGTCTTGCAGTTAAAAAAGGCAGGTTTTTTTAAAGCGCTCTGTGACTCAGGAGACTCCCCTTCTCAGACTCCTGTCAGCGTGCAGATGCGTCTCCAAAATGGCTTTGCTTACTCCTTGCTCAGAAATCCTGTCATGTTCATACTTCAGAAGCATACTGGCTCACTGAATACCAGGCTTTTAATGCCTGAGGAGAGAGAAATATTTCTCCCTTGCAATACAATCTTGAAGCCTTACAGCAAAGCTTTTCTTTGACAACAGCAAAATATTTTATTTTGCCTGACTAAGGGACCAGGACTTTAATATATGCAATCTTTTAAACGGGCTCAGTTTTTAATGCTCACGGAACTGAAGTGCCCTATGAATTACAGACTGACATCTCCTTTATCAAATGGAATTACTATATTGGACTCATTCATTCATGGAATATTTCCAAGCACAAAACTCACTCTGCTTTCTATTTCTGTTAAGAACTGATCCACAGTACTCTGGTTTATGCTCGCTGGTAGCCATTTAACTCTTTTATTATAAAAACTTTGCATGATGCCACGTGTGGTTGAGTAGAAACATTCTGTCCTGGGCTACCGTGACAGCTTTAAGATAAAGAATGGTATTTTCAAAATCATTTGAATTTTTTTTATAGCTTCATCTACCACTTTAGTAGTAATGCACAGTGCTTTAAGATACATGAAATCATCTTTAGGTTCCTGGAGTGGTGAATTTAGAGAGTGCCTTGAAAACTCACTTGACAGATTTACTAGTAGCAAGAAAGTAAAGCAGATATAAACTATCATAAGTAAATCCACCCTTTTATTAAGAAGGTTCATATTTCAAACCCTTTTGAAAAATCACTCTGCAGACCATCAGTCTGAAATTCAGCTGATGTAAATGAACACCCTCCTACTGATGCACAAGAAGATGTGGGATTTTACACCAAGTCTATTCCCACATATCACCTGCACAATCTTTCTTTAGAACATGCATATGTAATTCCATTCATTTTTGATAATTAATGTATACTCCTTGCAGCCCCACATCAGAAATGACAATGGTAGAAAGTACTGCTCATCAGAAGCAGTTGGAGTTTAATGTGTTAACCCCATTCCAGTTCACCTGGGTCACTGAACCCTGAATCCTTTTCCAATTACAAAATAAATATATGAGCTTGCAACACACCTAAAATTTCGTTCTTAGATGCACACAGTTGTCACCTGACATTGACCTGGCTTGGCACCAGTACGTCCATTGGATTTCACTGCATTTTAATTTCCAGGATTTTATCCATAACGTAGCTAATCTCAACATTGAATTGAAGAATTAATTTCCTTACTTTTTGTGTTTTGGACAGTGATAGAAGTGCAACCATCTTGGCACTGATAGTGAAAATTTGTCATTGTGATTCCACTTTAAGGTCACTTTCTGTAATTCCTATGGCTCACCAGCAAAGGCTTCCAAGGAGTCAAACAGTCGATGGCATAAGAGATTTACTGCACAGTTACCAGCAAGGAAGAGCCCTGCTAATTTTAAGCTGTGTTCCAGTCTTATCTCATGGTTTTTTTTCCAGACCGGTACCTCAGTTCTAGTATTTTCCACATTTGGGTTCAGACCATTTACTATTTTGAAAAGAGTTCAATTTGTTTGAATTCCAGGAACTCACACCTAAACTAGGAAAATAACTCTACTTTCAGTATCTTTCCATACCTTTCCGTATCTTTCCATATCTCAGATTTTTGCTGTTTTTGTTGCAGACAGACATATTCAGGTTATGAAACCAATTTGTTTTTTTCTTCATGGTTGAGGTGTTTCATGGCAATAAGAGCCAGAAACAGAAGAAACTCACATACTCAGTGCAGTCTCCTGCCATTCCAGCACCTGCAGCCAATAATTGCAATCAGAAATTTTTCAATTCCCACAGTATTCCATTGTGAGGTAGCTCCTGAAGTAAATTGGTTCTGCAGATAGGCATTGATGATGGAAGATTGTCTTAATCCAGCAGTTCCAGCTCAATTACAATGTGAATTACTGAGATACTTCCATATGGTTATGAAAATTGTCTCAAACAAGAAAAAGCATAGGATTACTCACAAATGCCACATGGCTTTATTTTGCCTTATGAATGCGGGACTACACTGTAATGAGAAGTATTTTTAAAGCAAATAAGAATGTTGCTTCTGCAAACATAGGTGCTTAAATATTAATCAGAGCTCTACCCCAATCCTGCTGAAACACTTAACAATTTTCTGGCTGTCACTCACTGTAATTCTGACAGTGGTAATGAAATGCTGGTGTCAGGCACCTCATTGGTGCCCTGCGAGGCTGCAGCAGGTGTCATTCCCATGTTAAAAAGTACCAATTTATTCCCATCTTTGTGCTGAGTCCCATGTAAATGCAAGGAGCAAAGTACAAAGAGCCAGGGTGAGCCATCCCTTGCAGGCAAGGTGTGTGACCCCCTCTCTCCCTCTGCTCAAGGCAGCCTCCAAAACAGCGATGTGTGGTCTAAAGCTGTCTTCCAAGCCCACTCCAGCCTAAGAATATGTAATGCCTGAAGTCTGGAATTTTCCTTTTAAGGGAAAAAGATGGGACACTGGCTATTGGTATGGGGTCTGGATAGGAAGGGTGTATTTTCTGTAATTACATGACATTTTGATGTAACTACTTTTGTAGCCCATCTAGACTTCCTGCAAAGTGTGTGAAATTATTTTAGCCCTGAAACTTTATCTAGAGATCACTTTACAGACTTGCCAGCGATGAAAAACAAGCACAAAAATGATACTTATCTCTAATTCTATTTGTATTTTTAGACCTTGAGCACAGAGAGAGGAAGTAAGAACGCCATTTAGGTGTACCGCCCCTAGCCAAAGGAATACATGTGTGTATAAACAATAAAAATTCCTCAAATGACAAGCCTTTAACCTTTCACTGGGTGGGTACTTACTTCGTGTGGATTTTTCTTTCCCCTCCACTGAAAACATCTTCCTTTTACAATGCCATACTCCCTTTAATTAATTTTTAGTACATTTGAGACAAAAAAAAAAAAAAAAAGATATAAGAAAAAGTATGTATAATTCAATTTTGTATCATTTAAAAATTAAATTAAACCCCAGGTACTAAAGGATAGAGGACTCCTTTTTTTTCCAGGTCTTAATCTCCTGGGTAAATTTTCCGGGAAAAGAACTTCACTTTTTTAACCAAGATTTACAGTACACGAAAGTGCAACAGTATTCAAGGATTTTTCTAGACTGCCTGCAGTATCACTTCTGCCTTAGAGGGGCTCAAATACTTGTATGTAATAATATATGAGCAATTCTTTTCTGCAGCACCCTCTCTTTTGAAAGCCTATTCCATTTATTATTATGAACTGGAAGGTATATTTTAAAAGTAATGATGAANTCCTGTGGATGCGGATCGATCTCGGGGGCTCCTCTGCCGTCTCTGTGTGGACACTGCTTTGTCCCTCAAGCTGCTACAGGCCACCAGGACGCCTGCAGTGGGACGCAGTGAGCCAGGGCAAGGGGCACCCCAGTGTCAGCAATTTCTCTGGGCCTTCCGTCCAGGATAAATGCAGGCACAGGGAGGTTCCTCTGTGCCCATCTCTCTCTTGCATATGAAGGCAAAGTGCTGCTGGAGCAAAGTCCTCTGTGCCCCAGCTGAGACGTGGCCCTGGTATAATGTGCAACGTGGATGCAGCCTGTTATCTCTGTTACAGACTGGCGAGAGCAGTGTCACAGGGTGGTTGGAAGGCACCTCTGGAGGTCATCTTGAACAACCTTATCTGCTCTAGCAGAGCTACCTACAGCCAGCAACTCACGACCATGTCCAGATGACTTCTGAATATCTCCAAGGACTAAGACTCTACAACCTCTCTGGATAACCTGTCTCAGTACTTGGTCACCCTCAGAGTGAAAAAGTGTTTCCTGACATTCAGAGAGAACTTCCTGTATTTCAGTTTGTACCCATGGATTCTGATCTGTCACAGGTCACCACTGAGAANCCTGGGTAAATTTTCCGGGAAAAGAACTTCACTTTTTTAACCAAGATTTACAGTACACGAAAGTGCAACAGTATTCAAGGATTTTTCTAGACTGCCTGCAGTATCACTTCTGCCTTAGAGGGGCTCAAATACTTGTATGTAATAATATATGAGCAATTCTTTTCTGCAGCACCCTCTCTTTTGAAAGCCTATTCCATTTATTATTATGAACTGGAAGGTATATTTTAAAAGTAATGATGAAACATTGACTAGAAAATTGGGTGTGCCAGCCATGGGATCTTGTCCCTCACGAGAAGGAGCTAGTTTGTCAGGTGGCTTAAGTGTGGCTGACATGAAGCATCTGCGTTTGTCAGCTCTTTCAGTGCTGGTGTAGCATCCAGAAACCCTAAGTGAAGTGGGATCACCAGCCATGACGACCCTAGTCAGTGAATTTTACCTTCTCTTCTACTGACCCTGGCTGGACTTTGGACAAACACTTTGCAATTTGTTGTAGTACCCCAGCTTGGGAGCAAGCTGG
>VYZQ01044933.1:31255-58563 GCA_013400655.1 Mystacornis crossleyi
ACAGCCAGCAACTCACGACCATGTCCAGATGACTTCTGAATATCTCCAAGGACTAAGACTCTACAACCTCTCTGGATAACCTGTCTCAGTACTTGGTCACCCTCAGAGTGAAAAAGTGTTTCCTGACATTCAGAGAGAACTTCCTGTATTTCAGTTTGTACCCATGGATTCTGATCTGTCACAGGTCACCACTGAGAAGAGCCTGACTCCATCCTCTTTGAACCCTCCCCTCAGGTATTTTTACATGTCATGAGACTCTACCTAAGCCTGCTCTTCTCCAGGCTGAACAGCCCCGTTTTTCTGACTTTCCTTGCAGGGGAGGTATTCCAGTCCCTTCAACAGCTCGGTGGCCCCTCACTGGACTCTTACCTTGGACTGGGAAGCCCAAAACTCATTATTCAGTCCTATCTTAATGCTATCACTCTTAGAGCACCCTTGAGCCAAAATTTAGAGTGATTCAGACAACCAGCCCTCTGGGGCTCCTTAGCCCTGGTGCTGGTGAGTTACCAGGGGGCAACCCTGGGGGCCGGGTCTCTCCTGTAGCTATGGGGGGGTGAGGTTGGAGAGCAGTTTGTGGTGCTCATGCTCATGGCTCTTTGGGGCAGGATGGCCCAGGAAGAATGCTCTGCCTGTCCTGTTCAGATGACGTGAAGGCTTGCTCTTGGGCAATCCACGACTATCCACCATGGACAGACCAACGCAGTGCTGAGATGGCATCCTTTTTGAGCAAGGGGACGTGCCATGGTGGTATCATCGGGAAGCACTTGTGTTTACTCTTTCCCTCTCTTTTTCCAACCTCTAAAAGTATCAACAGCAGTATGACCTTCCATGCAGCCCCATTTCTTCATTCTTCCTCCTTCTCTTCTACCCAGCCTCCTGAGATGTCTTTGCACCTCCGTTTTCCCAGGAAAGCAACTGCCACTACCTGGCCCTCCCATGTCCTTTCCTTCCCTCTCCTCTCTCCTGGGGACTCTATATATTTTTTTTTTTCAGGATGGGAAAGATGTTATGTGTAATTAAGTTGGGCATGGATTCTACATTTATATATATTTATGAAATAACAAATAATGTTTGCAACAACAAATAAAATTAGTACATACAGATAAAGTTAGTCCACTGGGCTGCGGATAAAGCTGAACTGCATACTAAGAGGTTTGCCCATTTTTTCTCTCTCTTACTATAACTCTGTAAAGATAGAAGAAATACACACTTCTAGGGGAAAATACCCTTTCAATAACAAATAAACCAGCATATTTTATCTTGATGCACTAAGCCAACAGTATGATGTTTAGGAACAGAAGTAACCTTGGATACATGCTCAAATTTAGTAATTGACAGCTAGATTTGAAATTGCAATTTGCTGGTATTAAAATGTCTTTTACAAGGTAAGTTTACTTTAAAATCTCATTAGTTATATATTCCCTTAAAAGGTATATAAAGATATAGAACTTATTAGTTGTAGAAAATATACCTTCCCCAGTCAGTGGCAGAGAGAGTGCTTCGAAAAAAAACTTTTTATTTTCAACTGGAACTCAATATTGATTTCATTTTCCATACTACAGTTTGGAAAGCAAAGGACAGATTTTCTGGTAACCTGACTCCTCTTCCCTCTCCTCACCCCGCTCTTCAGACCTCCTTCAGGTGAGAGATGCTGCTGCTGAGGTTTCCTCTGTGAGTTGCACCAAGCAGTTGATGGTCATGCTGAGTAAACAAGGGGCAGAAGTAGGGAAAGAGGTGAAGAGCCTTAGGAGATGGGGAGTAGAGCACATCTTGATTTCCTGAAGTTGACTGGTAGGGATCATTATTCCCTGTGAGATGTTGTGAATATGGATTTCTATGTGGAAAAAATGGGAGTAACAACGGTGTGCTACCTATATCTGGGAACAGATAGAGGCAATGTGTCTGGCTAAACATAGCTTTGTTTCTGGACCTCCTGGCTTCTTATGAATTGTATCACCTGGCTTTTCAGAATTGTAGGGGTGTGAAAACTTTCAGCTTTGTCCACTCACCGCGGTGTTCACTGTCCAGTATGGTCAGTGCTTCCTCTGAGCTTGATGGAAAGTGCAGCCCTGGCTGCCCAGCCTTGAGCTCAGAGAAAGCAGAGAAATTTCAGGGCTTTCTGACAAAGCAACATGGAGGCATGGCCTTGGAATGGCAGAAGCAGGCGGTTGAAATGGGGAAAGAGTCTCAAAATCCAGGTTTTCATCCTCAAATCTGGAGACATCCTGGCCTTGCAGTATCCTTGGCATGAAGAATAAATAAGGATTAGCATGGACTGATGTTGCATGCCTTTCTCCAAGCAGAGAGGAGTAATGTGGAAAGTCCTGCGTAGGAGAATTAAACACTTCTGACAACTTCATACTGAGGTGGAGCCTGGTCAGAAAACTTCCAGACCGCAGAGCTGATTGTTTCACACGGAAGAAACCTGGAGTCACAGATGAGCAAAGAGAAGAGATGTGAAGAGGCAGGCAACCACCGCCCCCTCCCTGCCCCTCCCACCTTTCCCCCGAGATAAGATCTTGAGAGGTGGTTGCCTGGGATGGGGTAGTTTCTACTCTGCCCCGCGTGCTGGGTAATCTCTTCTGCAGAGACCCTTGCTGTATCTAGGGTGAGTGGTAGGGCAGCCATGGGGAGGGGAAGGGACTTGCTCTTCTTTATGAGATTAGGGAGAGAAAGCAACAACAAAAGCACTGCAAATTCCAGTGAGTGAGGAGGTGGTTTGTGTGCACTGTGTGCTCTGTCCTTCCAGGGGCTGCTCTGCTGCCTTTCAGTAGTGAAGCAGAGCTCATGCTTTTAAACAGGAGGAACGCAAGACTGAGGCTGATAGCTTCACTTCTCAGACAGTATCATACCTTTGGATGCTGACAGGTTTTAACATGAATTATTGTCATCCAAGTTCACTGCTTGGTTGAATTGCTTTGCCTGTCCCAAATGTCCCTCAGATGTACTTGTTCCACAAGGCTTGTCACCTAAGCACCACTGCAATCTCTTGTCATATCCTCTTTGTTCATAGTCAAGACTTGGCACTGCTGTTACTCATCAATTTGGTGGCTTCAGAACAGCTGCAAAGTACACTTGGGAAGGACTTTTCTCAAAGTGCACCTGAGCCAAGGAATGTAACAATGAGAAAAGTTGATACATCAGTCTCAGTCACTCACTTTTAGTGGGGATGTGGTTGCAATGCTCTTGGATTACATTAGTCAATATTTATTTACAAAAGGAATCAAAACAAAACAGAAAAGTCTTACTTGTTGCCCAATTGTGTTGTTTTGCCTTTGGCCATTTCTACTTATGTGTGGATTGTATGTTATCATACATCTGTTTAGAATTCTGCTAAGACATCTGTGTTATATTTTAAAAATAGTATTCCCTTTTAACGAGAACTACATCCTGTGGTGATGACAGGCCTGCCGCTCCAAGTCTCAAGTGCCCTCCTTGATGACAGTAGAAGGCAAATAACACCAGATCTTCTCAACTTGCTGTTTTCCCCAGGATGAACTATTCTTTTTGTGTTTGTTTAGTATGTAATATTAAAGTGGTGCTTAGTCTGTAATCTCCTATTAAATCAAAAGAGATAGGACTGCTGATTTTGTTTAAGTCTGGTGGTGAGAGCTGCTTGCATGAAGATATTTCTTTGCAAAAGGGACCTGACTAAATAATTAATTAAACAATGATTAATTTTTTTTTCAGGCAGCAAGAGAAAGAGCTCAATAGGATAAACACCCAGGGTATTTCTCATTAATTTAGAAGTCACTTTCATGAGAACAATAAAGAAATCACTTGTGGGAAGATAATCCAAAGTTAACTAAGTCTTGATTCAGTGGTGATGGATTTGCTGTCTCCAGTGGTTCATATTATGCCTTTAGGTCAGCAGCATTGTTCTTTAAAGTTTGGTCCTGGAGTTTGGTTGCATAAAAATTTAACTTTCATTTTAAAATAAAAAGAAGGAGCTTTCTGCAGTCTAGAGAAGGAATTTAAAATGCCACCAGAGCAAACTATGATTAGGATGAAGTTACTTTTTGTGAAGGGGGATGAAGGGAACTCAGCAGTACTTATGATGTGGATAAGCCACTGGCTGCTGCTGTGGGGATCCACGCAGGCACACAGATGAGCATCAGAACTGGCAGCAGAGCACGTGCTGTTTTGTGCCCAAAAGCACAATATTAAACCATGAGTGGGCTTGTGTGCGGGCATGGGTCGTACCGTATTAAATTAGACCTTTATTTAACCTGGTGACATCATGACATTTGTTCAGTGTGATTGACCACAAATTATTGCCTCTGCTCTGTTTGTTACTGTGTTTTGTTTGAGGTCACAATGCAAGTAGACCGTCTGGATACTGGGGCTGCAAACTTCTGTATTAGTTTTGCAGCCCAAAAGGTGGGCCTTTTCCCAGTGGATAGCCAACACCGGATGCCTAACCTGTAAAACCCTAATTGAAACAAGACCTCTGTATCTCTTACCCTGTGGTAGGAAGATGAACTCAGCATTTTGTGCCTTACCTGTGGGGTAAACTTCTAACTTGCCTAGACGTGAAAACTACCGGAGCTTTGTCTTCTCTAGCATTTTATTAACAATAGTAGATACCAGCTTTTCATGTCTATCTTCTTTAGTTGTGAAGACAAAACCAATCTTGGAATACCTCCTGAATACTCTCAGTATCCTTTTCCACTGTGGTGACCACATCCTTCCCTGAGCAGTTTTGTGGCAAATCATGACTCCTCTGTCAATACAACCGCTGCTTATCCTGAGATCATTCCACAGTGTGTGATAGGAAGAAACTCATACCTCTGAGGAAACCAGGATAGTTGATGTCTGTATAGAAAATTCCTGAAGACTTTGCATCACTGCTAGCATGTGAAAGTAGGGAAGGGGAAAAAGCAATGGGAGGGAGTTTACAGCAAAAGTGGTGATTCGAAGTATTTCCTTAATGAGACTAAAAAAAGAATAATGAGGAAGCATTGCCTGACAGGGAATATCTTCCCTCCCATGTGAGGAGGCTTTAAAATATAAACAAAATGAAGGTGTGTCCATGAACTGTCAATTATCATTACTTCAGTAATGGTTATGCAGTTCTTGGGGGAAGGAATGACAGGTGAAGCTTTGCAAGCCTCTGGAGTCCCATTTATGCACCACGGAGTTTCTACTCAAATGCCCTGTTTCTCCCTGCTATTTATATATGCTTGACTTTACACCTTAAAGATACCTTGGCCTCTATGATGAGAAATTTCACACATGCACTGTCTTTCCAAGCAGAGCTTGTATTCAAACATGCAAATTAAATCGTTCATTCTTTCCCATAACAAGTTAGAGTTGTGCTTATCTACCTCTCATGGTTTTTATCACATGGCTGTGATAAAATAATGAGAAATAAAAAATATTTAGGCAGAGTTAAAATAGGCTAAAAAGATAAGTCAACAGATATTTTGAAAACGAATATTTATAGTTATATTATTCTCTAGTCTGTGTAGATTGCATGCCATAGAATTCAGTGCAAAGAGCAAAAAGAAAAGAAACAAAAACATTTCTGGTGTGTTTGAATCAAGTTTATTTTGGTGATGACTTCTTGCTCAGCTGTGCACATCAAAACAAAGCGATTGTTATGCTCTCGGTGAGAATTTTATTTATGTGCCATGACACTACCAGTACTGAATCACGATGTTCTTCTAACTCTCCCCAAAACAATGGCCTGCCTAAAAGTATTTAAGAAAATACAACTATTATTGTTTTCTTACATGGTTTCATACGCTGAATATGGGAAGTCCAAAAACACAGCCGGAGTCTTGCTGACACTGTTGTTTTCATACAAGTGCTGTAATTTGTTTTGAAAGGAGGATCTCTCTCCCATCAGGGAAATTCAGAGGTGTCTAAGGCATATCATTAAAAAAAAAAAATTTTCATTCTTGTGGTCAGTTGGTGGGTTGAGAGTGCTTTGGGCTTGCTTGGAAAGATATTCAAAGCCGTGATCTGCTCTCTGTTCTCGCAGTAACACAGTTAGCAACATGCTGTGTTTCCTGCAGGGCTTTCGCTGAGTTCTGCCTCCACCAGAGCCAGCTCTGGATGCTTTCATCGCGGCTTTCATGTGACCTTATAGCTTTCCTGACTCCTGACTCATCTGAACTTGTTTCATGTCAGGAGACCACTTTTATTGGCATCTTGCCTGCAGCCAAGTAACTCCTCTCAAGGCTTTTTAAGAGTACTTTGGGGATATGACACTTTTCTTCATGACTCTCTTTCTATATATCTGTATGTTTAACAAGTTAAAGGCTGTTCATACTCTTTAATTCTAGATAAGTGCCTGTTTCTTACCAAGTGGGCCTTTGAAGACTTTTCTTTCTGTTGGGCAGCTGTTCCTTCCTGACATCCCCAGCCCCACAGAAGGAACTACAACTGCAGTGGAGTATATAATTTTGTAAGGAAGATGAGAAAAGGGAAGAAAAGCCTGTGTCATTCCTTCCTGTTGTGGCTATCTAATGGCAAGATACCCAGCAACAGCTGAAGTGTGATAGATACTTGCTGAGCAGAAATTGCTTCTGTTTAAAACAGTCTGTTGTTAAAATAGGAGTAGCTTCACTAAACCTTCCCCCCTGAAGCATATGAAGAACTGCAGAAGAGATGAAGTCTGCCCCAATTCCCACCCTTTGTGGAAAGTGCTAATCTACATCCCAGCCTCCTTCATAAGAGAGAGCAGTGCCCTTGAAGGGCAAGCCCAAAGAACAAGTAACTGGTGAAAAGAGGTGGAGAATGTCTTCCTTGCTTCTCTCCCACTTCATATGCCCAGAACCCTTACTTGCAGCTGCCGATGTGCTAAGCACCCTGCCCCAGTGGAGGGTGCTGTTGTCTATGTATTGTCCATTCTCCTTCAGACACAAGCCAAGATGCGTGCCCTTCATCATTGCTGCATAGCTTTTTGTAGAGAGGAAGTGCAAGTAGACCTTTGTTTCATTTATTTCTAGTTTTTCTGATCCAACAAATACTGATTCCTGAATTTTCTTCACGATTCTGTCCAGTACCTCATCCTAACTACAATTTGACCCCATCTCTTTGAAGAATTATGAATCTTCCACTGAACTGGGCCGTGTCCTGCCACCTGTGTGTGTTTCCTCCATGTGTTTCCTCCAGGTTCCACAAGCCCCAAGGGTCCTGTGTCCCTTTGTGTTACCTGAAAAGTGCTGGTGCAACCATCCCCTAGCAAAGTAGTTGAGTAGTAGTCACCCTCTGCACTGCTCTGGATCTGGTCTCTGTTGTGGTGGAGCAGGTACTACCCTACACCGAAGAGCCTGATTTTTTCACTCTAAAATTTCATTCTAGCCTTCTGTTTCCCTTCAGTTTTAATGGCTGGGAGTGCTGACTGGGAGCCCACATTGATGTCCACCTATTCCCAGCAGGGCTGCCCACTAAGAGCTTGGATAAAATTTCCCGTGTGTCTGCAGCTGACCATCACTGTACAGGGTAGAGCTTTGTAACTGATTAATGGGCCAGAGCAGATTGTTTTGGGGGAAACCTGAGCAGGTGTGCAGTGGTGAATAAGTGCGAAATAACACTACAGGTTATGATCCAGTGGCTCAGTGCAAAAATCTCTGGTCAAGGGTTGTGAGGCAAGCCTGCTTTGAGAAAGTCACTCATGACATCTCAAGTACCACGATTGCTCAAAGACAAGGGTGCCACAGCAGTATCTGACTGGGATACCTGCAGGGACAATATCAGATCCAGCTAATGAGATGCTAATCTCTGTTAATATGGGATCTACATCTCAAAGAGCAAGACAAAGCGGCATCAACTTCTATGGAGGATTTTGTGAAATTAAATATATAGACAGCTGTTGTTCTGGGTTTGAGATATACAATATATCTCAGGTAATATATTATATATTACAATATACAACAGGTAAGGGTTACAACATGTATAACCCACACCTTTGGACACTAATAGTGATTGCGGAAGTGTAACAGATCACTCTCTTAAGTGTGAAAGCTAGAAGTGACCTTTTGCATTTTTTCAGCCTTCACTGATGAAAAGAGATTGGCCTCACCCCAGTAAACTCAGCAGTTTAGTCTTGCTTTGCCCTGGGTAAAACAAGCCTGATACATTGAACATTTATAAATAGAGACATGTTTTTCCATATCTTGTGGGACCTCTTTGACCCCTACTTGAACACTGTGGCAAGCTACTTATCTTGGGGGCATTTAAAAAGCAACAGCACAAAACTAGGCTTTTATCTTTCTGTGTGAAGAGAAGAGCAGCTTTTCTAAGCTTACTGTTCACAGCTGTTTGAGTTGCAGAGAATGGGCCCAGGTTGTTCAACATCTTTCCTGTAGATGCGGACATATTTTTGACACTTATCTATACAGCCCTCTGCTCCCTCTGGTAAGTTTTAACTGAAGAGAGAAACTGCTGAGCTTCAGCTCCTGAGAAGAACCCTGAGTTCCTGAATTTATTCACAATGGCATGAGAAGGAGTGATTTAGCAGAAAACATAGAGCCTGTCAGCAAGGTGTTTTGCTCAACTATTTCTGAAAAGAAATAGAAATTATAGTAGAAAATCCCTTGGCATAAGGGTCAGCCCAGTTCCATGAGCCTGCTTCGGGAGCTTGGCCTTCCCAGCAGGAGTTTTCTACCTCCTGGCCATCCACTAGCTCTTCTGAACAGGATACAAGCAGAAGGGAGAGCAGAGCTGGATTTAACCCCTTGTTCACAGCCAAGTGCATACTGGATCACAAGCCAGGGTTGCTGTGTCACATGCTTTTTCGGTTGACAGCTCTGTGCATAACCCAGTGCTCAAATCCCATCCCAGTCTCTGTGGCTTAAACTATGCAAGAAACTCCCTTCTGTCCCAGATCATCAAGTCCTACTTTGGGGGGGCAAACAGATCATACAGTCTCTTCCACAGATTAATCAATCTCCATTCAAAAGTAGTTGGAACTTCCTGCTCTCTACTTCTGTCTTCCATTAGAAGGCTGTTCATGAATGAAATTGCTTTGCCAGGCATAATTTGCAGGCTAAGTGTATTCATTACTTGCCTTTATCCTTTAGTTCTTTGCCTTGAATGGTTCTTTTCTCTATCTCATGCTCGCAATGTTTCATGTGTTCATAAAAAACAGCTCTGGCAACCTTTTCCCCCGTTTCTTCTTTTCTAGGAGGAGCAAGGCAATCTTGGTGTCCTCTTGTCACGCAGTGCTTCCACTTTGTCTGGGATTTTTGGTAGATGCCCTCTGGATCACTGATGCCTGGTTTCTTAGCTTGTCCTATACTTCCCTTAGAATTGCCCAGCCTCAGATCTCGTTCCTGATCACATTAAGCCAGTGGCATTCAGAGACTGATTAAGAACAGTTAAAGGCCATACAGAAATCTGGGTGTGTGTTGAGAAAGCTCATAGCAAACTTGTGAATTCAGAGTTTTTCTATCTTTTGATGCCAAAATCAATGAACATAATTTAGAAAACATAACCCCAGCATCATTATTGGTACTGATGGCTAACTATGAAAATAGGTAATAGAACAGGCCAACAAAAATAGATTAACTTTTTCAACAGAAAAAAATTAAACTAAATGCTGTTAAAAATTTTGTAAATGTGTCAAGCATGTAGACATTGTTTATAAAGAACTTCCAATATTTATGTGTGTTATCAGGTGCAATTTGTTGGTTGATATCTGAAAATGTTCTTGTGGGAATGGTAGTTTTAAAACATTAGGCCTGTATGACAGCCAGTAAAATAGCCCCTGGACTCTCCCCGCACATATACTACCAGTCTGTACACGTGATGCTGCTGCCCATGTGACACTGGAACCACTGATAGTGTCTGCTTAAGATTAAAAATCTCAAAGGCAGGGACTTTTTTTAAAAAATTTGTGTGTAAAGCTTTTGTGCATCTTTTTGACACCATGTAAATAATATTACAGGGCTCTGCTCATTTTCTTTCTCATAGATGAGCAGTTTCTGTCACAGCAACAGACAAGAATAAACTCAATAATATATCAAGATTAAGGTTAGATATTAGAGTTGACTGATGCAGACCTTTTATTCTGCATAAGCTCTTGCTGAGAATTGCAAGTGAAGCAGCTATTTAGACTCTGAAAATGCTTACCTGTTTACATTTGCTCTTCTCACTCACTAGAAATCATTTAAAATAAGCTGGGAGATGGAATTAACAAGAAGAATGTGACTAAAACCATAGAATGAACACAGTTACCTGAGAAAATACAGATGACTCCTCCTCAGGATGGAGGAAAAAATACTGAATGATAACTGGAATGTTTTCTTTGAAGGTCAGTTGTTTTCACATTGTTGAATCAGCTGTCCAAGCAGTTTTCTTACAGTTGCCTCTTAGCTGGGGACATCAGTCTATCTATGTAGCTCATGCTGTCCTTAGGTTTTTTTCTCATTGACAACAATGGGGTAGCCTACCAATCTTTATTGTTCTTGTCAGCCCGGGAATACTTACTATGGCATTACAGATACCCTCAAGAAACAGAATTTCAGGGTCCCTGTGATGTTTTCTGCTCCAGCAGTTTTCACCCTTGGGCAAGTTATGATGTATGATGCCGATGTATTGGGCATAACTGTTACCTCAGCATGTTGCTAGCAATTCTGTGTGGAATTTAGGATCCGCCCTCATCTTCACTATCAGAGGAAGTCTTTTTTTCTGACATCTTGACATTTAATGTTTTTTACCAACCATGCGCCAGTGGTGGAAGAAACTGATTGCAGAGGTATGAGTGTGATTCTCTGCCTCTTTGTACTGGTAATCCTCAGCCGGTGCTGTGAGGGGAGCTGCTGTACTCTGACATGTTCATAGAGCATCTGACTATGTGGGAAAGCCTGACTTTTGCCTAGTTTTCTTTCGTGCCATCTACATTGGCTTTTAACCTGTTTTTCTCCTATTGGCATACTGTAGCAGCAGTAAAGCCAGGATGAAAAGAAATATATTAAAAAAGCCTACTGCAAGCTGTGTGAAATGCAGTCTCTCTTCTCAGAAGAAGCACAGCTCCTCAGACAGTGCCGCTGAGAGGGCAGGGCATCCACAGCTTTGCTGGAACGTCAGGTGGATCTGAAGAAAAGTCCATGTGGTCAGTGTCCCCAGTTCTGGCGGCAGCCAGTGGCAGGCTCCCAGGAGAAGACTGTAAAGAGCAGGGCAAGCAGAGAGGGTTACCACCTTGCAAAATCTTCCCTGCTGCCAGCCATAGGAACTTCTTGCATCGGAGCTTGTATTAGTCTAAGTTTTGTAAGTGATTGAGAGAACCCAACTTTAAATACAGCAAGAGCTGCCGCAGATTCCACTACCAAGTTATAGAGGAGGCTTAAAATCAGTCTTCTGCATTCTCTGTGTCCTGTCTCTTGCTTCTGCTCTGCAGCAGTTACACCCACTGTCTCTAGGGGTTCCCCCAGTCTTGAGATCTGACTGCTGTCTAGCAGGCAGAAGTACTGAGTGCGTCTAACACACAAGCTATGCTGACACTTTTCAACACTAACCACATGTCAGATGCACTCCTTAAGTAGCTGTGGGAAGTTGAATTCACTGAGGGAAAGGAAAGCTCATAGCAAAGTTTTCTGGACATCTTTTTCTGCAGCTGTTGAGGTTCCCTTAGATGCCTCTTTTCCTTATGACTTCAGTTGCTGTGTTCCTTGTAGTGCTGGGTGCTGATGGAGCTGGTGCAGGAAGAGATGAAAGAAGTAACCAGAGATTGCTCAGCCCTGTTTAGTCTTCACTGGTATTGGGATTTCTCCCCCTCAGTGAAAGGAGATGCTTTAAAAGAATCATCTGGTTGGAGTGTGTGCTCTGTGATTAAAGCAGCTCTGGTATTGACCACCAAGGTTCTGCTGCCTTTCCATTCCCTGCAGTTGCTAATTTGTAAATACCATCAGCATCTGCATTAAGCCATGCTCTTCATATGATGGATGTAAATCTGAGTAGCACCTGCACTGAGGCATTTAATCAGCAGGAGTCATTTAGCACAGCAACTTAATTGTTGTTACATAAGTGAGTCATATCATCACAGAGTAACACCTAATAGCTGACTGATTGCTACACAAAGCTGTGTGCACTGACTGGGATTTTTATGGCCAACTGTTGCTAAAAGGAAATCAAAGAGAGTGATCCTGTCTAACACTGTGTTGTGTTTCTCCAGTGTATTCAATACACCCCTTTCCACGCACTGCTTTTCCTGTCAGGGTCTGTCACGTGATAAACCTACTGAAAGTCTGGCATTAATCGTGCCCTTGTGAATTATCCAGAAATATAATATTTCTGCCAGTCAGTCTCCAATTTGAAATGATAAAGCATGCTTGCTTGTCACTACTGCACTATCACTGGTGTTAGTCAATAGAAACAATGGGTTTAGACTGGTTCATTTGTAACTCTATATACCTGCTTCTCACCAGTTCTTTAAAATCGGAAGTCTAGATGAAGCATAGGCAATGTTTTCCAGGAACTAATTTAGAAAAGCCTGCTTTTGGCTGTAGCAGTGTCCTGCCCTCAGAATCACACAGGTGAAGTTCACCCTTACAGTATGATGCCACTACCATAATNTGACTGATTGCTACACAAAGCTGTGTGCACTGACTGGGATTTTTATGGCCAACTGTTGCTAAAAGGAAATCAAAGAGAGTGATCCTGTCTAACGCTGTGTTGTGTTTCTCCAGTGTATTCAATACACCCCTTTCCACGCACTGCTTTTTCCTGTCAGGGTCTGTCACGTGATAAACCTACTGAAAGTCTGGCATTAATCGTGCCCTTGTGAATTATCCAGAAATATAATATTTCTGCCAGTCAGTCTCCAATTTGAAATGATAAAGCATGCTTGTCACTACTGCACTATCACTGGTGTTAGTCAATAGAAACAATGGGTTTAGACTGGTTCATTTGTAACTCTATATACCTGCTTCTCACCAGTTCTTTAAAATCGGAAGTCTAGATGAAGCATAGGCAATGTTTTCCAGGAACTAATTTAGAAAAGCCTGCTTTTGGCTGTACCAGTGTCCTGCCCTCAGAATCACACAGGTGAAGTTCACCCTTACAGTATGATGCCACTACCATAATATTCTCATTAAAGAATCTCAGACCAGATTTTTTTTTAAAGATACTGTCCTGAATTGATTGAATTCAGTCAGCGAAATAACGCACCAGCTGTGTTGCATGTGCAGGGATTTCAGTTGTTAGCTCAGTATTTTTCTCTATAAAGAACAAGGGGAAATCCTAGCCTTTAAGTAAAGAAGAAGTATGATAAGGTAAAGAGAAAGAGAAAACAGTGTTTTGTATGTGGATTAAGGAGATAATTTAGAGTCTCTGCCTGATGTATGGTGCCAGATTAAAAAAAAACAAAAAAACAAAAAAAACTCAAAACACACTCCCGTCTGCATGGCTATGCCTATTAATGTTGCTGATTATCCAAGAGTTTGCAATTCTTTTATTATACTCCTTTTGTGTATTTCAAAGCGCTTTTACATGGAATGATTTCACTTCTCACCCATGTACTGTCGAAGGATTCCCTTGTTGCCTATGTGGATTTTTTCCACAACAGTGAAGGAGGAAAAAGGTTTTTAAAGGCAAATGTAATTATAAAAACATTGTTTTTAAAAACAGTTATAAAAATGTTGTGAGGTGAATCTGGGATGGGGCAGTGCTATTGTCATCTTGTTGATAGACTAAAGATAGTCTTTTTACTCTCTCCCTCTATGGATCCATCTTCTTTTCTTTCCTTTTCCTTTGACTGTCTTTTCCTGTATATGAAACTGAGCCATACTCTGTGGATGTGAAAGTTCCCATTTCCTTTAAAGTAAGAAGCAATTCACTTGCTAGTCACAGGACTGCTTCTGTACACCGTTAACTTGAGGGCGTGGGGTAATACCTAGAACCTCTTTTGGGGAGTTGTACTGAAATTCTGGATATTGTAAAACTTTTTGAAGGCAATCATCTTGGACGCAGAAATGATTTTTAGACACCTAGGGGTTTATATTTATAAAGCGCAAAACTCAAAACCTCCTAGGAGTTAGCCAGCAGTGCAACCGTGGGTAAAGAAATCCAAGTTTTGTGTGTTGGCTTAGAGCTTGATCATTTAGTGGGAGACTACAAACTGTTAATGAGTTTTGCTCCTGTTCAGATGAGCGGGAGAGGAGTACTAAGCCAAAGTCTATCTGGTAGCACTGACTTTCACCTTGAAAACACAGATGTAAGAAATGAGCAGTCACACTGGATGAGGGCTTCCTTTCTCCTAGTCCTGCCTAATTCTCTAAGATGGAAATTTAAAGTGTAATAATGCCGACCCAAGACTGTTAGTCTCCTGTTACTCAGCAGGGTTTTGTGCAGAGCATTTGTGGGTAGCAGTAGTATTCCTCTTGTCCATGCTGGACACATCACTACTTCCCCCCCTACATTTATGATCTGTTGTAATTATTTCCCTCCCCACCCTGCCTCTGCCAAGTTCTGGTCCGTGTCTGAGGTTATGCATTTTGTTACGTATGAGGGTAGAGCTTCTTGTTTTCTTGAATTTTGCGTGTTTTCCCTGAGTGTCAGGGCCCTGAGTGGGCTATAAGGCCTTGCTCTGTGTGACCCTTGTTCCCATTACAGGGCCTGATCTTGATCCCTCACGTGCAGGTGCATGTCTGTTGGGGTTTTAGGAGGNCAGCATTCCCACGTGCTCCCCAAGCTTGCTCCGGAGCGCCCCTGCCGGCTGTGGCCGTCACTGCAGCAAAGGGGAAAGTGCCTGACAGCCCCGGCGGCTGTCACTGGGGTCTGATTTCTGTTGCTTGTTACTGCCTTAGTTATTGTTGGTTTTTTTGCTTTGCCTTTTTGTACATATATATATATATATAAGTAAAGACCCGTTATTCCTATTTCTCATATACTTGCCTGAAAGCCCCTCAATTTCAAAATTATAATAGTTCGGGAGGAAGGGGGTAACATTTTTCCATTCCAGGGTGGGAGGGGGACTCCTGCCTTCCTTAGTAGACACCTGTCCAAACCAGGACAATGTCCCAGCGTGGCCTTGGCCCCTCCTTGAAAAGGTGTACAGGGCTGTCCTGGTCTCCTCTCAGCTGTCTTGCTCCTGGCTGGAGCTGTGGGACAGACCCTGACCCCAGAGAGCCACCGGCCCCCAAAAGTGTCCTGATATTGAACTTCGTGTGGCCTTTGTTTTCCAGTTTTATTTTGGGTAGTATCTTGTTATTTCACGGTGTGAAGCCACTGTTCACATTTCCTAAGGTCAGCTTTACTGTGGTTTGAGTTTCTGTGCTTTTTCAACTGCTCCAGAAATTTGTTTCCCTGTGCTCAGGTCTGAGGCACAAGCATGACCCAAAAAATGCTCCTGTTCTTTGCATTAAAACGTGCACAAAGCTTTTGGTTTTCCTGACTTTTTCTTTAAAGCATCTCTGCCAAGCTTTTATCTGGTGTGCAGGCCTCTTCCAGCTCCTGTAATTATATTTCACAACCTTCTGTACCTGAAATAACTAAAAGCTCTTTAAAATGTCAAATGACCAGAGTCAAAGCCTGTCAGGAATGGAGCTTGTCAGAAACAAAGCTATCTTCTGATTGCCCTCCACTTTGCTGGCACCCGTTTCTTGCTGATACATAACGAAGCTCTGTTTAAATCCTTGGCAGTGGCCTCCTGTTTTTCTTTCCATTTCCCATGAGTGTTGTCTCTGGCTGGGGCTTGAATAATTCTGTTCTCCAAAGGTGTTTTCTGGGTTTGTTTTACCCACAAGATGAAGTATAATTTGGGAATCACTCAGAGCCAAGGGGGCCAGCAACTGCCTGGGCCGTCCAGGGTGGGAACCCATCATCCCAACCTGTGGTCAAACACCTCCTGCCTCTGTCTCTTCCTTAAGCACATACAGATCCTCACCATCCCATTGCTTTTGCCTAAGGAGGAGAGGTGGTTATCAGGACAGTCAGAGGATCCTCTAAGAGCAGCAGGCTGACCTTGTCTGATATTGACCCTTGTATGGGGGTTACTTTTGTACGATTCCCACAGCTGATTTTTGTTTCTGTTCCTTGAAAGTGAACCATCCTCTTACAGTTTTTAGTAACAGACCTTCAGTTCTCTAAGTAATGTCAGTTTTATATATGTGAAGTTTCTTTCCTGGTTTTATATGTGAGTTAGCCAAGTAAGAGGAGGATCTGAACCTAGACTTTCTTCCCAGAAGTTTCTCTGTGCCTCTGGGATAGTAATACTTACGTCACTCTGAGCATGAAGCCCTTCCTTCTGCCACTGGTAATAGAAACAGTCAGATTGAGCTCTATAAGATCAAACGAGACATAAACCCCAGTATCAATCACTTTCCTTTTCCTAGAAATAGCAATTCATCTAACCTGTCTAGGGCTTTCTAAAGACAGAAAATTTGTGAGAAAGGGACCCAGCTTCTGCCCAAATCACAATTCAAAATATGAATGCTCTTAAGAAACGTTTCAAAACTTGGTTTCTCCCTCAGGACTGCTCTACTGGCTGCTTCTCTGTGGTGAGGTGTTGCAGTGGGGTGGCTGCAACCTTCCCTGGGAGACAGCCTTGGCCCGTGGAAGAATCAAGGAGACGATATTTGATAGATGTTTNCTGCTCTACTGGCTGCTTCTCTGTGGTGAGGTGGTTTTTACACATCTTTGCAAGGTTCTGACAGGGGGTTTTTACTTTAAGAAATGTATTGCCCTCTGCAAACCAAGACTGTTACAAGGGTCTGTGCCCTGCTAGTTTAAGCCAGCACTGCCCTCTTCTGGAGATGACATTAGGCCTTTTCGTAAAAATCATGGTTTTTCTGAAGCATCAGCTTCATCCAGGACCCAACACTGAGTCAGCAACATACTAATTCAACTTGTATATATGATGCAAAGCATGTGTGTAGTTCTGCTGAGGTTCTTAAGGACATCAGCATATCAAACTGACAGTCTGACATCATAGCTTCAGTGGAAACACCTGTGTATAAAATTATATGTGTTCATACCAGACTGATCTGCATCTCTGAATTTTAAATTTTGGGAGCAGCTCCTTATTTGACCCCTCACTAGACTTTGACAATGTGCCCACAGTGAGCATCTGCTCTTCAGCTGCCTTGCAACCACACAACCTCTGAGCTAGTATCTGCAAAAGTTTCATAACCCTTTCTGCTTTCTGGCAATGTCACTTTCATAAAAAGAAATAGGCCCTCATAGTTGCTGAAGAAGGGGCTGTGAATCTCAGCTGCCTTTTCAGGAGGAAGCCTGGGTGGTGACACCACCTGTTTCATGTGGGCTGGATGCATGCTGTAAGCACCTGTGGTGTCCTGGACTCTCAGCTACGGCCATGAGGGGCTGGATGTGCCTGGGATGCACACATGGATCTGAGAGCTGGCAGAAATTGCTGTGAGTTGCACCACTGAAGCCACAGATGATACTTTGTGTAGGTGGTTCTTGTAAAGGCCTTGAATTCTAAGTTACCTATCAAAATGCATGTCAATTTTGAGAGCAGTTTGTCTTATGGGTTGTGATGTGCTCAACTTGTAGCAAAGGCTGAGAAGCAGAGCTAGATTAATGTTGTAACTGTCACCAAGCCCAGATTTCACTTTAAATATTTTATATTGTGCATTTGCAGCCTGGAGACATTTGTACCTCCCTGTCAGTATTAGGTTTTCTGAAAAATATCATGTGGGGTATTAAAAAGGAAACCCCAAACATCATTCAAGTACAATGAAAGGTATAGTGCTATACCTCTCTAGCAATTTCAGCCAAGAATTGGTGCTTTTCAGGAATCAGCGACAAATGATTTACAACATCCTTGCAACACTTAATGTATGTAAGAATGAGAGAGCCAAGCTAAGTTACTTAAGTCATTCTGTACCTCATTTATAAATGAGGATACCCAATATCTAATTGGATCAGACACTGTGATTGTTTTGATGTGACAGTCTACTAGGATTGCAGAACAAATAAGAACTAAACTTTGTTGATGTTCAACAGAGTTTGAAATAGACATTTTGCACTCTTTCTTCTTGTGAACTTCCTGAATTTAGATACTCCAAGAAGGGTAACTAAAAGTAAAAGAAAACAGAAAAAGTGGGCTGATTATTGAAATATTACAATGCCATTGTATGAAACATGTATGTTTTCTTGCAATGTAAGAAACTTACATTCTTTTATAAGTTTTACTTTCTGGTTGGTAACCTTTGGGTATTCTGAGGAAGTATGCTAAAGGTTGAAAGTGGATATTTATCCAAACGAGGCTCCAGGTTCTCAGTATTTCGGTCACTTTCACTAATTGTCTCTCTGTCCAGCAAGACCTTGGTATACTCTGATCTTTTCCTTTCAAGCTGTCTACATTTTTAAGGGAGAAGAGTCTCTCATAATATCTTTTGGAAATATTCAGCCCTTCTGGTTTTCCTACAGACGATAGATGTTTATTTGTCTTTTCATTATCTGTTGGGTGAAAAGACACGTCCAAGGCTTCTCACATTCACTGACGGAAATCTCTACTGCCAGTGTAAATTAGGAGTAACTCAGTCAAAAGCTATGAAGCTCAACTGGTGTGAAACTGCTCTGAAGAACTGATTCAAGGGCAATTGGAGTTAATGGGAATGTTCCCATTGACTTCCATGTGCTTTGAAGTATGTCATGTGTAATGCAGAATAAGTAATGAACTTGTGGGCTGATGGTGGTGGTGACAAGAAATGTTCAGAGATCAATTTTAGCATGGGAAAGCAGTTATCCTTAGTCTTCCTATGGAGTCAAAAGGGAGAAGGTTTCTCTTCTGGACTGCTCCTCCTTGTCACAGCTCTTTGAGTCAATAATTAACATTCACTTCTGCACCAGGCCCACCTGTCTGATGCCTTCAAAACTCCAGCGAATCGGTAATTCTCCCCCCACTTATAATTAATGTTGATTAATTGAATTATCCTTTAATGGTTTTGCTGGCAATGCTTTTTGAAACCACTGAAAATCCCATGTAAATAGTACCCAAGTAGGCTTTACATAGGATTAGTCATACTTGATGAGTACCAGGCACCCACTTTTTATATTAGGGTCAACAGTATTTCAAATTGAATTTTTGGTATTTATGGATTTGTTAAAGCTATGAACACATAAGAGAAGTCAAGGACAGTACTCCTGAGCACATAGAGTCTTCACATAGTGTCATGTTGCTGTGGCACCTGCAGGAGCAATAGGTTTTGAAAGAAAATAAATGTCTTTATGTCTTTCAGGATTGGAATTTTTGTTTGTTTGTTTGTTTGTTTGTTTGTTTGTTTGTTTGTTTTGTTTTGTTTTGTTTTGTTTTAAGTTTTCCTTTAGGGCAGTCTAGAACTGCCTGTAGTGGGCAGTCTAGAAACTATCTACAAGACGTTAACAAAATGGCTGTACAATTCTGAGCTAAGGAAGACGTCTTGGAAAAAAGAACAAGGCAACACTTCAGAGAGCCTGAGCTCTGCACACTAGCTCTGCTCTGTCTGGCAGATTTTCGTTGTGATTTGTTGTGATGTAAGTGAATTTTTCTTTTCATCTGACAGAATAGCATTAATTTTTCTTGGAAGAAATTAATTTCGTGTTGGAAGATGAAAAGTTTTCTGGCTACTCTGTGGTACATTATAATGCAGGCAAAAGCTGTGCAGATTTTTAAAATTATATTTGGCCTTCATTATGTCAAGACTTCATAGTGTTTCATACAGATTTTATAATATTTCTGTGGTTATTACAAGCACTCAATTACTATGGAAATTATAGACTGCTTGTATGTTTGAAGTGAGGCATTTTAGATAATTTCTGGTATGTTGGTCGAGTTTCTATGGTAATCTGAATAAGTGTGAATTAATTGCCTGTTGTTGCCATGGCTCTTTTTGGTAATTCCAGACTTCTAATGTTTGAAATATACCAGGTTACATGTTATTCATGTCTTTAGTACTTGTTAACATACCTCTTAGGATGTTCCAGAGATTACTGCCATCTCATTTCTCCTGTTTCTTACTATCTGAGAGTGTTAAGATGAAGAGCTGGAAGATAATCTTCTTTAAGAAAATCCCTCTAGCCACACAGGCTTTACTTTGCAGCCCAAGAAGAAGTCTATTAAGGAGAATTTCCCATTACTACTTTAGATTCTGGTTGGAACCCGTGATTGGCAGGCCATTATTTTTTACTTACCTTTCTCTCCTGCTATTGTTATCAGATAGAACTGCTGCCAGTTAAAAAAATTTCTTGGGAAATGTAATGACCAAGTCAGCACAAGAGCAACACTGAGATCCTTCTAAACAGAGATTTTGGAGAAAAAAAAAAGGAGAAGACAAAGAAGAAGTAAATAAAAAAGAGAAGAAGGAAATGCTGAAAAAACGAGAACACTGAAAAATAAATGTTCACACAAAATTATTCTTCCACTAGTGTTAACAGCATTCTGGTGGATGATGAGAAGGAATCACTGCACCCTGAATGAGGTGGTACAGCAGCGAAAAATTGTAATGGTCTTTCTTAGGGGGCAGTTACTGTGTTCAGGATAAGAATTCATGAGCAGTGTAAGGTATCATTTATGGGTGAAGCCTATACTTCATTTGGTGCTGGGCAATGTGGTGGAGAGGTATCTGCTGTTGTGTCCATTACAGGAACATTCAGACTCCTATTCAACATGTTTTTATCTCCAAGCACTGTGACCCTTAAAACAGGCACAGGCTCTTCTTCATTTGTTATTCAGTGGAAATGATATGAAAAACTTGGCTATCTAAACATCTGTCTTTACTACCATGATAGGTAGATAATTATGGGTCTGTCACATTAGTCATCATTAGCTACACACAACCCCTAAATTAATTAATGCTATTTAAATTGCCAAGTCTAAGTGTTCAGGAAATGCCAGTTGAGTTTATAAATAACAGAATTAAGGCATTTGCCAGTGCAGGCTTAACTCAATCCCCTTGTGCATGCACTTTGAGATCCAGCCCTTGATTACATGATCACGTAGTATTTTTTCCACATTTGGTGCCAGGGTGGCCAGTACTGTCTTTATAAGCCAGCTACGTGATATTTTGCGCTCATACGTTCTTAGTGGGTGGTGCCAGGATTATTTATGATATTTTGGTCAGACACTGTAGATGTGTTAAATTCCCTGTTAGCTACAGAGGAAGTGGGGACACTGGCCACCCGACCATTTTCGGAAAAATGACATTTAAGGAAGAAAGGAAATTATTGAAAGTTGACAAATTCCCTGTAGTGGTCCTACTACATCTACATTATTTTGAAAAATGAAAAGCAAGCAGAAATTTAAAAATGTAAAACAAAATAAAAACATTTTAACATTTTGGAAGTACTGAAATGGATTGGTTCAACATTTCAATATAAGCCTGTGAATCTGTTTTGTCTGAGAGCAGTGTATCTTTAGACACCATCTGAAAAACAAACAAGAAACACAGAAAAACACTAAAATGGTTAAATAACACAAATAATTGCACCAGGAAGTTGTCTTAGATTGAACAAAAGGTGTAGATGGTTGTGATTGTCTGGAAAATATCTGTTTTGACTAGCTCCAGAACAGTTTTTTGTTGCATTCCTCGTTTGAGCTGGTGTGTTAAAACCCCAATTATTTTTGCAGTAAAATGTTAGAGTAACTGATAGCAGGAGTAGCTTCTCTATTAATCAAAATGAAATTGTGGAGGGATCTTGTCACTGGGCATAGGTATTTACTGATGGGAAGCAGCTAATCTAAAGGTAGGAGAGCAATACAATTTGGCTAACCAAAGTGTAAAAAGATCCTGAGATTAAATTAGATAAGTTTTATTTTCAAGTAAAAGGCAATTGATTGTCAGTGAGCCTTAGAAACTATTAAATCTGTGGGGTTGTGTTTGTTTGTTTGTGTTGCTGATAGCAGGGCTCAATAAACTTGCTGTTGGGTGGAGGCACAAATGTGTCAGTGAACACAATTCTTTCATTTCTGCTCTTTCTGTCTTGCTCTTTCTCCTCATACCTGCCTCAAAGCCGGCCAATGAGTACTTGATACAATATGGCAAAGCAAGTAAATGAGCCCTGGGAGTGAGTTGTGACTTGAAGCCGAGAGACGCTCTCCAGGCATCCTGTGAGAAAACTTTGGAGTCTGGAGAAGGGCTTTCTGGATCCTCAGATCATAGACATGAAGAGCACTGCAGCCTGATTTCTGTCCTTGTGTGACCAATGTTGCAAGGCCACCCTTGTGTCACTGTACTTCCTTGTCTCTTTCTGATGCTTTGTTCAAAAAGACTACAAGTATTTAAAATTATTGTATTTTGAAATTCTTTAAGCAAATTAAGAGAAGGAGGAGAGGGTTCCAAGAGATACTCAGAGGAAAAGGCCACAAGGAGATGGCTCCCCCAGTTCCATGTGATGTTTTAACTCCCAAAGACCAGCTGGTAGAAGATGAATGCAATCAGTGGTTTCCAAACCATCACTGAAGGTCTTCTATGGTGTGGAAGTCCAGTTGCTAACCTGTAAATAGAGAGATTCCTGGGAGGCATCTTTGCTGAGTGAATTCAGAAGGTCTATAAAACTGTTACGGAAAGATCATGAAAGGGAGGTATGTAAAAGGCCACAGCCACCCCTGGAATTCCCTTCTGCTGCGTGCTTCTGACGTCCACATATCCCCTGGGAGTCCCTAGAAGGCCAGTAAGTACCACCCACACCTGCCAGATGGGGTGAAAATTTGTAGAAAGTCATTATATACTCACCTCTCCTCTTCAGAAGAATTGTCCTGACCTTGGCTCCTCCTTTTGGTATTCGAAGAAAACTATCGTGCATTGTTCTAACAGGCATCCAGTCCTCCGAACCTTGCAAGAAAAATAAAATGCTTATTTACCATAACTATAAAAAGAAAACCAACAACAAATCTTATACCTAATCTCTTGATAAGATTTTCTTTGAACTACTTGTCAGTATTTTACCTTTCTCTTCTCTTTTAATGGATTGCTAGTATTTTCTGCTTAGGATGCCTCTTCCTCACCGTTCCAATTACTTCTGTGTTTGTTGTTAAAGGCATTGCACTCGTTGCCTCTGTCCTGTAAAGTGCTCACATTTTTAAACAGGTTTTTCACACCAATTTTTCATAATCCTTCAGGAAAAACCGCCAAAAGGACTGCATGTTTTGTCCTGGATTAGTATAAAGTACATGAAATGCAGAGGCAATGTCACCTCCTTTTCTTCCTAATGACTCTATTCTTTATGGATCAAAGCATCTCATCAATTGCTTTTATTACAGCATGGGAGCCTTCGTGGAATTGTTTGTTCACCGTGGCGGTGAGATTTTTTTCTTTCCCCGGTCCTTCAGCTGTGTAAGGCATAGGTTGTTCTGACAGGAGGACGTGGCACTGTACTTTATTGTACCACTTACCTTGTTTTATAACAGTGACTATTTAATATTTATTTCTGAGTAATTGATAGAAGTATTTGTAAGAAGAGATTGTTGTTAAGAAGGTACTCAGACCACAAATACATACTCTCTAAATGTGATTTTCTCTGCAGAGTGGGAAAGCCTGCCACTCAAAAGGTGTGCATGCTTGGGAGTTCTCTAGTGTGGGGCTGCAAACTACCTACAAAACACTGCAAATTGATTACGAATTTGCACTGGAAACAACTGCTGTATTGTTACATTTTATTGCTCTTTCTTTTAAGAAAAGGAACAAATATATATAGCTTGATGGTCTATTTTTATACTTCATATTAAATATGTAGCGGAAACTGAGTCAATTTATTATAGTGTGACTTGAAAATATTCTTAAGGTGACACAGTGACAAAGCCATGAGAACTGCAAGCCCTTTGATTCCTAATCTCAGGATCCATTGCCTTATCTTTCTTGTCTCTATTTTCTACTTTGGGCATAATTCAGCTAGAAATTCATGCCTGTCCTTTCATCATGTGCCATCAAAGAGAGGATTTTCTGTGATCTGCTGCCTGTGAATTTTGTCATGATTTGGCTGAGCCTCCCTAGTGGATGGTGGCCAGATTATGTTATTTGGACCTAATGTTAAAATTCTGTAGTAGAGTCCTCTTCTTCGAGCTGAATTCACTTCTCTCTTCTTGATGTGGAGATTGTCAAATGCTCTTTCAGGGACACATCTTTTCTTCTAGTCCCTTTCCTGCATCTCAAAGGCAGTGTTCATACATCCTAAAGTGTATACATCCTGGCTTACAATTTAACCCCTTTGGGAGCTTCGTGGCAGTTGAAATAAGGAACACAGGATTTGCAAAGGAGCTTCCCAAGCACAAATACGTGACTTTAAGCAGTGCAGGCAAACTGCAGGTCCATGGAAATCAATACCTATCTGGATGCAGTGCTCTCTTCATCCTCCTGAAACAATTTCTTCTGACATTCAGTGGATTAAGTCAATGTCCTTCAGTTCTTTGTTGGAGAGTTCACTTTCTTTAATGTTTACTTAACAGTTAGTGATACCTTTCCTCTTTCTTAGCATTTTCTGGATATTTTTATGCCTCGAATTACTGTGGGATTATTATTGCAAAAAGTCTCTAGAAGTCAATGATTTTGTTACAACAGCTGTCTGTCTGGTAGGATAATACTGTTTCAAATAGACAACCCTGAGAGGACCCCATTCAGCTTTTTGGACAGGGTTTATTCTTGTTTTTAAGCTGAGAGTCTGAGTGATACTCAAGGTGAAAATGAGAAAATTACTCTATTTACTTGAGCAAGAATTGTATGCCAAGAACATACATACCCATGGACTATTATCAAGTTGTGCACTTATCACAGTTATAAATTGCTAATTTTAAAGCAAATCCTGAAAGAAGACATCCTGGTTATTATTTATGTACTTTATTCAATGCATTAAAGTAATAAAAAAAATCTGATGTATATTCTGCTATCAGTCACAGTTGTTTTTCCTAGATAGATGCTATAGCTCGATCAGATGTTATTTACTCGACTGAGAAATGTCATCATCCTCCTTTTCCACAGACTGGTAGTCACAATGGCTTGGTGGTGTCTTCTGACTCTTTTGATCTTGCAGCATCACTTAGAAAATGTCTCTCGTGGTGTCTTAGCTCAGACTTGTCAGAGAGTTGTGCTTTTGACTGTAAAACCAGCCTATTCTTATTGTAAGACGACTATGTGAAATAAACCTGCATTCCCAACAAACTAAACAAAATTGCAGTGTTAAACCACCAGAACATCCCCCGGCTGGCGGAAAGTTTGTGAGCCGTGCGCCTGCAATCTCTTTGCAGCAGAGCTTGGACTGTTGCTGATGGAATCACGTGCCTGGCAGGGAGGCAGATGTGGCCCCGAAAAACAGCCTCTTGGAGAAACACATTCTGGCAGCGTCTTTCTGTTGCTGTGCAATGTTGTGTCAAGGTTTGAAGGTGATGGAAAAGAGCATCAAAGAGGTTGTATAGAGGTGGAAGATTAGAAACAAGGAAAAAGGTCATGATGAAGGCAAAAACGAGATGATGTTTTAATAGCTTTTGTTAGGAGAGAAAATAAATGCTCTGTAATGTCTGGCTCACCGTGTGTATAGCCCTGAAAAATACTGGTAGTGTTTTGGAATGAGAAATGAGGGTGCCTACGGGTAAAAACTCCCACTTCTCATTTGAAAGTAAGCAAAATTTGAAAGAGTTTTTGGATTAAGTGGACAGATTCTTAAAATGCCTGGAGGCAGAACCTGATTGAAGACACGAATGACCCTCTGCAGTGCACTGATGGGTGCTTTCACTGCATCTGGATGTAGCTTCCCATTGCCCGGTCTCAGGATTTCCTCTGTAACTGGATATTCATGGTGTAGGTTCATGGCTCAGAAGTGGGAAGGGCTGGGAGCATAAGGATGAGTAAGCGAGAAGAGAGCCCATTAATGCCCACCATCCATCGAGGGGGTCTGCTCAGATGCTAACCCAGCTAATTCAGAGGTTTCCAGAAACGTAAATATTCTCATCAGACATTGGTGTGCTGGGACCTGGTAAAATGAGAATGTGGGAGATGGTGTTGCATGTGCTGGTGTGGAAGTAAAAGTATAATGAACCACTGAGGGACAGGGTAGGGAAAGCAGAAAAATATATTTTTCCTTTTCCTGCTGGGAAGATGTGAAGGAAACTATGACCAACTTCACTTCCACTGTGGCTTCTTTCCATGCACTTTATGTGGGAGAGATTGCAGAAAAAAAAAAAAAAGCTACACAGTTCAGCATTGTTTTATTCTATATTCCAACGTTCTATGAGGTCTTGTATACACCAAATAAAGCACTGTTTGCAGTAAATAGTTGTTGAATATGGCTGTAGGTATTGTGGCATGGCAGATATGAGGGATGCCACGCCATGTAAATACTGATAGAGGGAGATGTAAAATGGGAGAATTTATTGTAGCAAAGTTAGGTATTGGTCCCCAAGAAGGAATGAAAGTGCAATCACTAACTGCTGTTCCTCCCATAAAAATTGATTTTTCTGTCTTTCTATTTGGATGTTCTTATGTAATGTTATATTTTTAAAAATATCATCCAGGAGTAAAAGAAGAATTGGAATGTGGGTATTTAATCTTTAATCCAAATTCTTGATTTAGAGGCACTGCCTCACCTTTGATTTTCTGAGATTTGTGCTTTCTTTGGACTGCCATATTTTTCTTGCAATGACATTACGTCAAAAACATGTATTAGAAGTATCTGATGTTGAGATAAGGACGGCAGAGTGACAGTAGCATAAAGACTAATGACAAACTGGATTATCGAAAAACTTGCTGATGCTGAAAATGAAACACAGGATTGGAAACAGTAGATTGACCTATTGTAGATTATATTCAGTAAATAATTTTTCTTATAATTATTTTTGCATTAATCTCAGGATACTGTGGATCAGAACTGATACTGACTCTACTCATATGAGAAGATGAGTAACAGCTTTCTGGCATTCATGCCTCTGTGGGAGGAAGCTGGCTGAGCTCTAGAGAAATCAGGGGAGAGTCACCGGCCCAAATTAATTTTCTAAAGGAAGTGGTACAAGGTGGACAGCTATAAAAAGAAGCTGGGTCTGCTGGCACGACGTGTCTACCCAGTGCCTGTGCTGCTACTAGTAATTTCATTTTCATTTTTATCATTCTGTGATGTCAAGTTATTAGAGCTTTTTCCCTTCCCAATGCTCTTTCAAGGTGATTAATGAAATTAAAATGTTTCTTCTAGGATAATGAGATCCAGCAAAGATGAGCCTGATAAGCCAGCAATATCTTCTTCCATTGGCATTCGTGGGTAGTTAGAAGGGAGCCCTTCCAGTTTCTCTCATCTTTTCACAGAGATTTTGTCGGCTTTGGCTTCCTCCNGCCTTTTCACCTTTTGTGTTTCCCACAAGATTTTACCTCCTAGGCAGCTGTGAAGAGGCAGCTTTGTATATTTAGCTACCCGTTCCTGGGCTCTCAAAGGTGATTTGC
>VYZQ01044933.1:63440-77879 GCA_013400655.1 Mystacornis crossleyi
CTTTCTGGAACTAGGAACAGAATTAGGCAATTGCAGAGGAAGATGAGAAATGCTTCTACAAGACTTCTGTAGACCCTTTGTGCAGGCCTGCGTGTCTCAAGACCTGTCTGATGTGTGGGAACATCTGTGAGAGCCTGGGGTAGAACAGCATACTGAAACACTGTGTAAGTCCCTTCAGCTTTGCAACCTACCAGCGTGACTGGAGAATTATAATAGGTTTAATGAACTTGCAAGTCTCTTCAGCCATTTGAGGGATGTAGACTTCTCTGCAAATGTGGTAGGACTATAGATGCTGAAGGTGGAAACAAGAGTTTTCCTTATTAAGGGATGGAGATTTCCAGTGCACTTTCATAATAATATCTCCATGTTACAGTGATGCTGATACAGTCTAGCAAGGTGCAGCTTTGAGATTCTCAGGTGATTTGCACAACTGAAAGTAAATTACAGCACTTTCACAGGCTTACATGTGATTTTCCCTCCTTGTGTTTGGTTACCCTGCAACAGGATGGATTCTTACAACTTTTCTGATGCGAAATTTAGCTCACTAGTGCTCTTTTCGCAGACATTGTTGAAGAAATCTTTTAAGAATATAAACTCTAACATGAAACTAATTCTTTACTGACATACACACACATCTATCTTACAAGCACATATTGGATGTGGCTTTGGCTTGCTAATCTTGAAGAATACTCGGAACACAATAGTAGCTTCTGCAGTTGGTTACTTTGTTTTTGTGGCTCGCCTTGTAATGAAATGGCATAGAACAATTTTGGTTTTTTCACTGTAATTGTATTGCAGAATCACAATTCAGATGGTTCTTTACCATTATGAGGACAACATGTAAGACTAGCCATACCACACACAGATACACGTAATGCTCTGAAACACTGCCATCTTTTGGTGTCTGGGAAATATATTGTGTAACTTGTTTTGGGTTTCTCATAGTTGTCTTGGAAGAGAGAGGTGTATTATGTACTCCAATGACTTTTATCCTATGTAGCAATGTGTTACACTGAAGAGGTGGAGAACTACATCTCTGTATTCTGGTGAGAACTTCAGTGCTGGGAAAGTGCTGCATTGCTTTCCTTCCTCCACCTGTCCAGGAAATGCATATAAATGCTCTCTCCTTAGGCAAAGGAAGAATGACCTACACATAGCAAAATTGCTTGGTGCTTTGCAGAAAAATACTTGTACAGCCTTAATGAAGGCTTTATGAGACCCTGTATTGAGATGCTTTAGGATATGAAGGATAGGAGGTAAATAAACCTGATGTGAACATCATATTTTACCTTGTACCCATTTAGGAAATATGCATCTAATTCACTTTTTGAAGTTACTCATATCCTCCAATTAATGAGATTTACTTCCTGTTTCTATTTACTGTACATTTAGGAAGAGTTTTGAGACTTGTCTAACTTTCTGATCCAAATGTTTATCAGTTCCGCTAGGGACCTTTGGCTTTTGTGGTGGACTGTGGATGCAGACATGCAGNGCCAGAAGCCTGCTCTGGTGTGGGCTTCCCATGTAGTCACAGCCTCCTTTGCTCTGGTGTAGAGTCTTCCAGGGGCTGCAGGTAGATCTCTGCTCCATCGTGGACCTTCAGGGGCTGCAGGGGAACTTCTGCTCCTGTGCCTGGAGCACCTTGTCCCTCTCCTTCCTCACAGACCTTGGTGTCTGCAGGGCTGTTTCTCTCACATTTTCTCACTCCCCTCTTCTCTAGCGGCAATTGCTTCAGCAAAATACCTTTTCCCCCTTCTTAAATCTGTTATCCCAGAGGCCCATCACTGACGGGCTTGGCCTTGGCCAACCGTGGGTCTGTTTTGGAGTCAGTAGGCATTTGCCCTATTGTGCACAGGGGAAGCTTCTGGCAGCTTCTCACAGAAGGTGCCCGTGTAGCCCCACAGCTACCAAAACCTTGATGTGTAAACAGCTTTACACTGGGAAATTTAGGCATGAAGCCTGGAAATAGGGAAAATGGAGGAAGGAACTGCAGATGTTCTTCAGGAGCAAGTCTCTGCCATGCTGAGACCAGACAGAGGAATTCTAGGCACTTCTCTCCATGCTGAAGGTGAACACAATCAGGAAAACTGTGAAGGTGATCTGAATCCTTCTCAAGGGCTCTGTTGTGTCCTTATCTGACTGCCTTACCTGGTAAGTGTGGCATTTTGGGAGATGTTTAAGGTGATTATAAAGTAGGGCTGTAATCAGGAAAAATAAAAAGGATACGGTATTTTATTTATATTGATCAAACTCAGCTTTCTTTTGCCCTGTGCAGATTTTTTTAGGGAGTTAACTCTGTTACTGAAGATTTACGTCAATGCAAGAAAAAGCAAAATTAGGCTCTCTGATGCAAATTTCACATGCCGTGGTAACACCTCTCTAAGAGCAGACTGAAATATGTGAGAGAAGAATTAGATGCCCAGACTTACTAATAGATGCTTACTGATATGTGATTGTACAAGAATGCAAGTTGGTATGATTTTTCTTGGCAGAGAACCAGAAGAAATTGTCACATTAAATTAGGAGGATCTGTTTTAATTTTCTCCTTTTGACGTCCTCCTATTGATTTTGTCCAAGTGCCTTTATTCAATAATTCTACTGAAGGAATACCAAGCAGCCTAGTTGCTTAAATAGCATTTATATGTCAATACAATTTTTAATACACAGAATTTCAGTCTGTCAGGGCCCAAGTTATTTACCAAAGTGTATAAGTAAAAAAAAAACCAAAACAGCAACAAAAATGTGTTTTAACATGTAGCCAGTCTGGCAATTAGCTGTAACACGGAAATGGCTTTTTCTCAGGAGCACCCAGGTTGCACTTTTCAGCAGTAGAACTCCTCTATACACGTTGTGTTTCAGAGAGGATCTACCTCCTTAATTATTTGCTGTAATCAAAATAAAGTAAATAGATATTATATGGCAGGAGAGGACTTTTGCCCTATGGCAACCTTTTAATATGATGAGATTATTACTTAGCAACAGAAGTAATGGCAAATGAAGAGCTCATTTGTGAAGTTGTTTGGAGGCACTGTATGAAAAAAGAGGGAATTACCTGAATGTTTTCTGAATGGGATTACAGCACATATAAATATTTTTTGATGAAGAAAACCTTTATGTAATATCTCTTCATGAGAACTGATTACAATATTAGCAAAGCTTTAGTGTATCTGTTTTATTGCTCTATGTACATTTTGAAAATGTATTTCATAATTGTAATATTTTCTTTGGAGAAGAAGCAAAAGTGAAGTCTTGGTAATTTGTGGGGTAAGTCAGAATGGGAAGTCTGTCTAACCCAGTCAATTTTATTTCACAAAATAATGTTGAGTTTACTCCAACACTTCAGCAGAGCCATTTGCCAATGGCATTTTTGTTCAGTTCCTTGTCTTTACAGCTATGTTCTGCTCCTACCATCACTAATGCAGTGATAGCATTTCAGGGGTTGCTGGTTTTGCATGTGTAGGTGAATGTAATTATTAATAGTATTATAGGGGTTTGAAGAATTAATAAGTTCGTTCAGGAGATCACTGTGTGTCACTTTTGCTGGCAGTTTCTTTACTCTTGTAGAGAACAACTGGTGTGAATATGCACAGCTCACATGCTAATGTGTAATGATTGCTGTCACACCCTAAATTTGTGAGATCTCCTCCAGTTAATGCTTGATTATAATGGTTCAGTATTGATAATAACCAGAGAGTTGGCCATTAAACATTCATTGGTGGGCTGCTTAGTGTACAGACCTATGTACAATGGAGGGAATGTCTGGATGAAGACATGGAACAGTAAAGTGAAACTTTAGCAGAGTTCAAAGAAATGTGGTCTCTCATGTAATCTGCACACTTCCTCACATATGGATTATTGTGCCCAGTCAACTTCAGAAAGAAACATCCAGCCCAGCCTGCTAGGCACCAGAAGACCCTATATGAAGAACTTAAGGACAAAGTTTAAGATTAATTAACTCTCCTGTTACCTTAGTAGTGCTAATTCATTTAAATAGACTTGATGGAGCACAGTTTGATCAAACAAGGCTCAGAGAGAGACAGTCATTGACAGCTGCTGATGGGAGGAACAGACGTCAGGAGATTTATTCCTTTCTTCTCCTGTCCTGTCGGGTCTCTGAGAATTAGTGTTTGTAATGATAGCAGGCTTCAGAAGAGGCTTGCTGCAGTAGCTAACTTATGATCCTGATTAATTTTCTATAACTCTGTAAACTGTAAATAAATGGATTAAAGAGCCATTTGATCTTCAAGAAGAGGTTTAAAGTAGCTTTGATGACTGTGTACCTAGGGGAGTACAATGGATTATCATGGATAATTGATTAAAGAAGAGAGAACATTAAATTGATGTATATGTGAACACATAAAATCCACAATTTGTGCATGTGACTTCTGTGTGTGCGTAAATGCGGACACACGTATGAGAGAGCAAAGTGGGTGTATAAAAGTATATGTTATTATTTATTTACTTTCTCTCCTTTATAGTTAGGAAATGAGAGATGAGACATTACTCTGCTAAACTGCAATTGCGTTTGGAGATGGAGCAGCACGCTGCTAAACTCTAGGTGAAGTTCAGGCAACAGACAAATTTCTATCAATCAGACAAGCTGTATCCATTAGTAAAACTGTCTGAATGTAAAGGGCAGCACAATAACTGCAATCCTGTGTGAGCTGAAGCACTCACTGATGATTGAGAAGGTAGATGGGTGGTGTAAATGTTAACATACACTGGAAATCACGCGCCATAAATAAGAGCACATGAAAGCACGGTTGTTCTTGCTGTATTCCCCAGTGTCTCTTAGCTTGGATACCAACATCTCAATCTGCTGTGGGTACGTGCTCAAAAAGAGGACTCTGAGGAAAGCTTAAAAATATGTAGAGCAAATAATAAGGGGACAAAAAGATCAAGGAGCTGCCCCCTCCATATTTCTTGATGGAAGAACATAAAGACTTGCCTCAGCTTTGGAAAGATCAAATTTTAAAGTCCCACATGACCAGAAATTAAAACAATGTAATGTAACCTTGAGACTAGTTTTGTGATCTCATCAGATTAAACGATTGGCTGTCCTGCTTTGTAAACTGGATTTCAGTTTGCAGTGTAATAAGTCAGCAGTGCTGTATAAACCTGCTAAAAATAAGAATTGAAATAGAAACAAGTCAGTCTTGACCTTAGTCCTGTGAAGGCTGGCTTAAAGGAACTGAAGTAAAGCTGGGTATATTTTGCTCTCATTTTCTTTCTTTTTCTTGGATGAAATATGTTTGATTTTACCAATTCATTGTGCTTTCCCTTCATTGTGGTAAAGACTGTGTGGAATAGGGAAGGTTGAATATAGCTTGGGGAGGGGAAGAGGGAAGTGATGTTTGTGCCCTATGGCAGTTACTTTCTTGCATCCGTGATGGTACTTTCAGTTTTGACAGTTTTGTAGTTTAAATGATAATTTTACAGATAATACAAATGTTAAATGATATAAACCAATTCATTCCTTGCCTTTGCTCCTCTCCTGCATATATTCCCCGCCCAGGCATCATTGCTCTTTAAAATTAAGTGGAGGGAGAAGGATTTATTTTCCACCGGGGCTTTGGGAAATCTAGAAAGCAGCTGTTCACTTCCACTAGAGCGACAGATACAGCACAGAGTGTCCTCTGGGAACTGACACTGAGTATAGTACTGCATTATAAATACCATTTCCTAAATACAGGCTTGGCTCCCTGCGGCTGATGAATAGACCCATGCTGTCTAAGTACAGGGAGTTAAAGAACAACATTTTCCTCACTTTCAGAGCAGGGGAAAGTGTCTTACAGCATTTCTTTTACTTCGCTGACTGTGTATATGGCTGGATAGATTTTTAACAATCATTTATGGACTGACCTTGATGCTGGCTGTGGCATCATAATTTCCCACTGGGGTGAGCTGTAATTAGGGGTGCAGACTCTGCGTGGCAAGTTGGGCAAGATCCCACATGTGGGTCAGGGCAATCACCAGCACAAATACAAGCTGGGGGAGAAAGGATTAAGAGCAGCCCTGAGGAGTAGGGCTCTCACTGTTGGTTGAGAAGGAGCTTGACATGACCTGGCAATATACATTTGCAGCCCAGAAAGCCAGCTGTGTCCTGGCTGTATCAAAAGAGTCTTGGCCAACAGATCCAGGGAGGTGATTCTGCCCTGAAGTACTGTGCTCAGCTGTGGAGCCCCCGGTATAGAAAGTACATCGCCCTGCTGGAGTGAGTCCAGAGAAGGGCTGTGAAGATGGTCAGAGGTTTGGAGCACTTCTATGAAGCCAGGCTGAGTGAGTTGGGGTTGTTCAGCCTGGAGAAGCAAAGGCTCTGGGGAGATCTTATAACACCTTCCAGTACCTAAAAATGACCCACAAAAACTCCAGAGGGAGACTTTTTATAAGGGCATGCAGTGATAGGACAAAGAAGAATGGCTTCATACTGAAAGAGAGTAGGTTTAGATTAGATACTAAGAAGAAATTTACTGTGAGACACCAGAACAGGTTGCCCAGGGAAACTGTAGATGTCCCATTGCTGGAAGGGTTTAAGGCCAGGTTTGATGGTACTTTGAGCAACCTAGTCTAGTGGAAGGTGTCCCTACTGATGGCAGGGGGTTTGGAACTAGGTTGCTTCCAACTCAAACAGTCCTATGGTTCTATAATCCTTTCCAGCGGAGTGAGAAGGTAGATGTGAGTTTGCACCCTTCTGTACTTCTGGGCTTAGGCACTGGTTTGATGCATAGCCCCTGATAAATGGCTTCATAGCATCTCTGCATCTCTGCTAGTTTGTGAACTAAACCAGCCTAAACATCCTCATAGTACTGTGGGGATATCTCATAGTACCGTGGGGATACAGCGAGCCACATGAAATGTCTGTTGGTTTCACAGAGTGCCTCTCTAGCCTTCCCCATCTGAAATAACCTTCCAGTCTCATTTGGAGAGTTAACTTTGTTCAACCAATACAAACTAAAATGGACAGTAAGTAACTGGGTAAGTTCCCACTGACTGCTGAAAATGCTCCTCATTAGAGAACACTCATCTCTTTGGGTACTTTTTTCTCCTTTTGTGTTCCCTTTCCTGCAGTAATATATAACTCTGTATTTCATATTCTCATGCACCTGTTCACTGCCAGATATTGTCTGAGGAGGTAAGGAAGTGAAGCAGACGGCACTTTGCATCTCCCTGTGTCAGCTGTGAAAAGCCTCCTGTGAATCACAGCTGAACAGACATGTCCTCTCTTCTTTAGAGAAAGCAGCCTAAGACAAGACTGTGCTGTTAGGAGACAAACAAGCTGCAGGGGGGGAGTGTGATTTTTTTTTCTTAGTAATTCTTAAGTGAGTCTTTTTTTACTCTAAGCACTTCTTAATTAATCACCAGAGCGCAAGTGATTGTCGGCATTCAAAATGCACAACTGCATGATTATTTTGTTCCTGAAGGTTTGAAATCGCAGTAGCTGGCAGTATCTTAGCCCCTGTATGAGCTACATTGCAGTTGAAACTTTGGAACCTTGTGCCCCTGTCAAGGTCACTTCCATGCTGCAACACCATCCCAAGATCCAGAGTTCAGCACACACAGCAGTGATACAGGTAGTAATGCAAGAAACAAGAGAGAATCCTGATTGTACCCACTGCAAAAAAAAGAAGTTGCAATAGGTAAATACAGTTTTTCACAGGATGGTGGGGTTAAGTTCGAACTTCAAAGAAGATATAGTTTTGGGAATTGAAGATTTTTATAATCTCTTGATATACTCCCTGAATTAAAGCTTTATAAGCGAATTCCCGAAATTCATTTTTTTCCTCTTATTTTTCAGTGGGTTTCCTGGTTATCAGGAAGACAGCACTTACCAACTGCTATCAGAGTCAATAAGAGCAACCATGTTTGCCTTTTATTAATAACTTCTCTGCAGGGGATTCTCTCGTGTGAATCTGTCCCTTGATTTTTATCAGAAAAATGGATGTTTAGAGCAGTGCTGTTTGTACATACTGTAAGACCCAGTCAACCAAATAAACTTGTGTTTAAAAACTGATTCCCACCATTGAAGAAACTGTAGTGTAGATGGAACCTTAGGAGGAACCAACTGGAAACTGGATAGTTTTTCTTATGAAGTTAAATAATATTTCATAATTTCTCAAAACTTTCAGCAGAAGATCTCAGTTTTTCTTTGAAAAAGTGAGTGGTTAATTTTTTTACCTATCAAGACAGAGTAGTTCTCAAGAAAGGAATGCACTTTCTGGAATGATAACAATTTAACAACAACAACAACAATAGTAATAATAATAATAACAATGACACAACAGGTTTGAAATGATGGAAAGGCTGATGGAACAGGATGAGTGGGATGGAAAGGAGGCTAGAACAGGAGACAAACCAAAACTGATGGGTAGTTCTGTACATTGAGGTTCCTAGGACCTGTGTCACCAAATAGCTTTGCAACAGCAATTAAAATTAACTTCCAGTCCCCCCACTCCCCTCGCCCCCAAATCACAGAACTCTTCTCACTCTTCTTTCATTTGCAAATGTTGCCCCTTCTCACTATGTACAATCAGATATCTTCTGCTTTCTGATTAATAAAGAAGTTACTTTGCAGCACTGGTCCCCTCTTTTCCCTTTGGCCGTGGCCAGGGAGCTGATGGGACACAGAACGGAATGCATCTGTACATCCAGTAACGCTTCTACTGGTACTGAACATGGATTTTTCAGGTTATTGTACTATCCATGCTCCCTGTCTGAGTGTGCTCTTTAATGCTTCGTAGCTATCTCCCTTGGAAATAAAACCAGAAATGACGATTCAAGTTATGTTAAAAAATGCTGATCTTGTGTTTGCAGCTTTGCTATTTCCCTTGAGCGTAGGCAGGACAGAGCTCTTAGTGGGAGCTGTGCCTTGCCCCAAGGCAAAATTAGGTCAAGGAAGCCCATGTGCTGCTTTTCCTTTCCTTCTTTGAGTGTGTCCTGTCTCTTTGGAGCAAAAGTATTTCTGGTGTAACGCTGACACTAAATGAAAGTAAACAGGGCAACTTGCAAAGAATTTAGCTCCGCTAAGCACTCCAGGGTTATTTCTTATTAATTATTGAGAATATCTTTCTTCTGGAAATGGTGGAATACACAGAGGATAATGTGAACTAGAGAACACACAGTGTAACTGAGTCACTATATTGCTCTTCCACCAAATGCAGTTTAGTGATGAAGGGCAAGAAGGGTTTTAGTGTCATCATGCCTCTGAGTCAAGCACGTGCAGACACAATGACTTCATGCAGCTTCCAGAGCACACAATTGGGATGACTTTTTACATGAGAAGAATTAGCTTTCTTGATCCTGCTAATATCTGGCTGTCAGGTGTCACGAAGAATCACAGGCTCACACTTGCCTCCTCTATGCCTGGTCCTCCCAGTGTTGGAACTAGTAGTGTCAGTTTCCTCAGGGAAAACACTTATTCTGGATTCTATTTTTTTCAGCCTATTCTAGCATATAGGACTGTGAGAAATTAATCCAGGAGTGAGCCATGCTGTCCTCTCAAACTGAGTGGAATTCAAGCTGGTAACTTAAAAGGGAAAAACATCTAGGTTATTGGCAGTGCCATGTGGCATCAAGCGCTTTGAACCTGTGAGAATGAGTCTTCTAAATTTTTCTCCCTGGAAAATCAGTGAATGAAGTTTTTAATTCTTTCATAGCAGAGTCAAAAGATCTTTTCACAGGACTGTTTCATCTGGAATAGAAATTGCTGTAGGACAAAATCAGGGCAGATATAAATTTTACAGTGAAAGTGATGCAGTAAGAGAGTGCATGATGTGAGTCACGGTTACAAGCACCAAGAGAATAGGCTCTGAATAAGTTGCATTTGCAAGGAGGTTTAAAAGATGAGCACTGGGCCCCAGTTTTCAAAATAGAGGTAGCATAGAGGCCTTTCAGGTGCCCTCCGTTTCCTATACTCCAGCGGCCCTTCCAGAAGGTTGTGTGTCGGTCCTATGGGGATGTCTTACATAGTTAAGGGCATCTCAAATGGCATGTCACACCTATGTTCAGGCAGCCAGAACCCTGTGAATGACAGTTCCAGAAAGGGCTTGTGTGGAACTGTGGGGATGGATCCAGGTTTTTGTTCTGTGTTAGTAATTCCTACTAACATTTCTTTGTTCTGCATCAGTGAAGTAAAAGCAGCCTTTACCACAGCCTTACCAATTTACCAATCCACTTTATTGCACAGTTATGTCTGTCCCATTGTGGGGCAGAGGTAGAAACACTAACTTCTAACTGAGGTTTGAAAAGTGCATAAATCTTATTGCCACATTAGCAGTGGGTGTTTTAAATCTCTGCTTGAATCCCACTTTAGAAGCTTTGACAGAGTAAAAGGATAACATCATATGTTTTGCTAAATTAGGTTTCAAGAAGATCCTAAAAGTGAGAGTTCCAGATTACAGTAGTATTTTCTTGTCCAGACAGTTAAAAGAAGAGCTGCATTAACTGTGTACTAATCAGTGGCTACTTAAGACAGTGGTTAGCATTACCATAAATAATTCATAATTCTTGGACTTGAATTTGAATACTGAAATTTCTTTTTTTCATATTTCTATGGTCTCATTCTCTCTTCTTTATTTTTCTCTCTTTTTTTTCTTATCACAATAATAAATTCAGTTCTTCACAACTTCTGATTCTTTTCTTCTCAAGATACTCAGGTTCCTCTCTGTGAATAATAATTGCTTTTTAAAGCAGTTGTGTATGCAGCAGAGGGCAATACACTGGTGTTTGGAGAATCTAAAGTTTTCAAAAAATTAGATTGAGATGGGGAGTCTTGTCTTGTTTGTATGTCCACAAAGTGCTGTTGTTCTGTTCTGTATAGGGCCATAGATCATTCTAGCATCTGAGTGCCTTCTGTCACTGCAATAATCAGTGTCCGTAGTGTTTTGGGGTCCCTGAATTCCTCTAGATCAAAAGTAGAGTCAGAGTCTGCATTTCCTTTGTATTTCCAGCTACACCAGGGACCAGTGAACACACTTTGGATTTGATTCTCCCAGCTGACATTGGAAACTTTGGAGTTACAAAACCTCCTTTACACTGGCTTTACAATATGTTGCTGCTTTTACAGTACCTAGACTGCTATTAATTCAGCAATGCAGAACAACCAAATGTTAGTAGGATTTACCAATACAGAGCAAATGTCTCCTTGGAGCATATACAGTCCCAGGTTTGCAAACCATATGGAAATCCTCTGAGATTTTAATGCAATTTAGCTTTCCCTAGAACAAAAGAATGATGTTTGGGCGTTTTAAGGACTGCTACTTCCAGCTAGATGAGTTAATCTGATAATAACTACGTGCCTAGAATTTGGTGATCCAAAATTTGCAGGTTTACATACAGAACTATTTTTTGCTGAGGAAGCAATGTATAATGAGCTCTGAGAGTTGCCAGCAAGTGTCTGCAGCTTTAACTTGTGCAGTTAAAAAATGAATTCAGCCCTGTGAGTTGTGAGCAGCTCCTTGGGAATCTTTTTAATATGTGTAAAGCCGGGTGTGCATAGTAATAGCAAATGCACTGATACCACAATGCAAACATTTTGGAGCAGGAAAACAATGTTTTTCCCACTGTTTTATTTGTTTTAACTAACTCACTTGCAGCATCAAAAATGATACCCAAGACCAACTCTGAATTGTTGAAAAGTCCCTGTACTGTGTTAAACTGCAGCAGTAGGGGGATAAATCAGTGTGAGCCTGAAGGAAATATGGCTTTTGCCATATTTCCATTATGCTTTGCTCTGCTTAACGTGAGGTCGGTTGTTGAGGCTTGGCATGGGATATTGACTGTTTGGGGAGAACAAGGAGCTTCTGCAATGATTGCTTACACCAGTAAGTCGTCAAACTGAGGTTCTTACCAGACACATTGCCAGGGCAGGAAGGCACTTCAGAGACTGCTGGCTAACCAGTCACCGTGCTTGGGTAGTAAGTGACCCAGTTTTACTGGGTTATGATGTACCTGCCGGGGGGACATGGGCTGCCTTCACTGGGTCAGTGCTCGCAGGACACTGCACGTCCCAGTGAAAGCTGCTGGTCGAAACTGCTGAGACTGGAACATGGCGTTTCCCAGGAATGCTTCTCTGCAAATGTAGCTTTGATGTCAATCAGTGAGATATGTTTTGCAGTCTTTCTTTTACAGATAAGCTTTGGGGAATGGTGACTCTTTAAAGCTTTTAGATGCAGAGGTTGAACAAAAGCCTGACATTTCAATGACCCCCCCAATGTTGCCTCTTGGCAGTTATGGACTCAGTGCCTTCTTTATTTTGCTTACACTATTGCTTCTGCTGTTTTGTCCCAGAATGTGGTAGGCATGCCTCATACTGGCTGAATAACATTTATATATGTGATGTATCTTCTGTGATATCCGAGTTCTTCCAAAACACCCTGGCAAACTTTCAGCAGTTTCACTTCAGGTGTTCTTGCAGTGTGAAGCAGACTTAGATGTTTTTCAATATACTTATTTTCTTATTCCACTTACCTGTAGGACATAATTGCCTTCTGGCATGCTGATCCATCTTTGAGAAGAAAGAGAGAAAAAGAGAAGACAGTGTAACATCCAGGCTTTTGATTCTTTTTGCCCATTTATTATTCTCTGTTACTAAGCAAAGAAGAGCTCTCGTAGTTTTTAGGCATAACACTGCCTCTATACAAAAGCTTTTTTTGTCTTCTGAATCACCTTAATTTTTCAGCATCCTCTGAATATTAACTATGAAAATTGTCCCTTTTCTTCCACCCTACCTTGTCAATTTCAGTTAAAAATTCTGAGAGGGTCACCAGCAAAATGTACAGAATAGGAGATGTTGCATTTTAAAGGTTTTATGGACACTCATTTGGGATGACCTGCATAGGTCACTGGTCATGTAATGCTTTAGTAAATTGGAAGGAATTAACTTATAAATGAAATTAGTGGGAAAAATGACCATGAATTTTAATAGAAGTGTAATATTTACAGGAATGGAACTTATTAAACTTCAAAATATGAGGCAACCTCTTCATCCCCTAGACTCCACAGTTGTGATTATAACAGATGGAGATTCAGGGGTACTAAATTGGCTGCATGAAGGCTTTCTAACTGGATATGAATAGTGTAAGAGTAAAAGAGGGAGGCAGCTGTAGAGGACTGTCAAAGAAAATTAAGAGTGAGAACAAGAAATCCTGAGTTTACACCATACCTGTTCTCCAGTTTGTGGTGAGTTACAATGTTCATCATCAGCACTACCCAGGGGTTTGTTTTCCTCAGTAAGAAAAGTGGAAGAGTTTATCTTGCCTCTTGTAGCCTTGTTTGGGTGTGTTCCCGTTAGAAGTACTTTTCTCTCTGAGCACGCTTTTCCTGTCTCACAGGGTGCAGCCTCTGTGCAGCCTGGTGCTTCTGTCTGACTACAGAACCTTCACACCACTGAGAGCAGAGCAGCAGCTTTTTTGGTATGGCTTGCTGCAGACTGGACTGCAGCTCTGTACCTTGTACGTCTCTCTCCTGGTTACTTTCCTGCTGGGCAATGCTAAGGTGTCCTATGAATATTTGATTACAAATTTTCAAATATGTGCTCCTAAGGCAAAACAGTTCTCTGTAGGCGGATGCTACTTGGGAAACACAATGGAGGTGTGTGTGTTTTCTGTCTGCCTATCTAGATACTATTAATTCTCCTGGTCGTTGGAAAAGTAAAGCTTGCCTGTGTTTATCCAATGTCTTCAAGCTGGAATCTAAAGTTTGGTTCTTTTGTAATCATGCTTTTCTTGTATGTCAGGTTGATGCTTAGTTCTGGTTCACTTGATATGCATTTATATGCCTTACTTTTCAATTGAACTTTTACCCGTCACGGGCTGAGAGGCAAGTTATATTGCCCGGCCTTGGTTAATTACCAGTGCCATTATTTTTTTATTTGTGGTGCCTAAGTAATCAGGAGAACAGCAGGTTAAGTCACATTTGCAAAGAGATCACGACTCAATTAGTGCTTAAGCATATAAAATTAAAAAAGGAATAATTAAGGGTATGGAAGTAACAACATTAAATGCCTAGTTTAGTGCTAAGAAACCTGCTCAACATAGAATCCTACTAAAAGAATGAAGGATTAGAAGGGATGTATATAATGCCTGAAAGCAACAGGGAATTCATGTGTGAGACTCTTCTCACAGAAAAATTAGAAGAGCTTATTAGAACAGGGCACAGAATCGGGTTTTGCAAAATCAGATGTCTTTGGTTTGGAGGATTTGCGGCATGGCTAGTTTAATTTTGGTTGTGAAAACAAAAGTAAAAAGCATCAGACATTCAAGATCATCCCTGTCCACTCTAATCAAGAAGGCCCCAAAAAGTCAAAATTTTACGTATAACCTCTTCTCTCTCTCACTAGGTGTTCTGGTTTGGACAGGTGTTTACTAAGGAAGGCAGGAGTCCCCCTCCCACCCCGAAATGGAAAAATGTAACCCCCTTCCTCCCGAACTATTATAATTTTGA
>VYZQ01044933.1:77995-101945 GCA_013400655.1 Mystacornis crossleyi
AAAAGAAAACCTCCTAAAATCCCAACACTAGGGAAAACTGTTTTAACTTCTAGGTTCAGCCATGCTTTTTTCTCTAGTGTGTTATAGTTACACTAATTCCCATTATTTTAACTACTTGCCCCAAAAAGTACAGAACTGCGAACTCAGTAACTGAATGGATCACTGCGTGGGATTGGAAAGGCTGTCTCTAATTTTATTGTTGTACTTACAACCAGGTGGTGCTGATGGTAGGGAGAAGAGGTGCTGCTTCCCTTGAAGTAAAACTGCTAAGCAGTTGGAGCCAGCTGAAGAGCCAGCTTTTTGGGTTATACATCTTTCCCTGGAAACTAATTAATTTGAGAGACATCACATGTGGGCTATTTGTTAGCTGGTTGAGCTATTTCTGAATGAAGTGGCAGCTCAAAGATTTTAAAAGGAATTCTGGAGAAGAAACTGTTGTACACAGGAGCAGAGATATGCAATGAAATAATGCTCTAGTTTTTAAAATGTAAAGTCCACACATATGCCCTTAAAAATGAGAATGTAAAAAACTCGCCGTGGGCCATTCAAACCCAGAAAACCTGTAAGGCTATAGTGTAAAAAAAACCCCAAACCAACAAAAAAACCCCTGTTCACCTCCTTTTCCATTGAGAAGTTGGTTCCAGCTTGTCCTCCACCTCCAGGCTGAGATAAAGCAGCCCCTGTGGCTATGGCTTGCTCCTTCTTACACTGCAGATTCATCTTCCAAGTTTGTCATCTTGCTCACTGATCGAGGTAGTCTGTGCCTGAGCAGTATGCAACTGCTTGCCTTCTCTACAGGAAGCTGGCTGGGAAAATAAGACTTCCTTCCTTCCTGAGGAAAATCCATCCGCTCTTAAATCTGGGTGCCTTCAGTTCACTTCTTTGTGGCACTGTTTTACTCTTCCTTAGTTTTTAAAAAACTTGCACACAGCCCCTGTGATGTGAGTCTGAGTAATGGAACTGGCAGCAATACACAGGAGAATAGGGAAGCTGAATTGCAGAATTAGCGCAGTAAAAAACAATACTGGCACTGCACCAGTCTGCAGCCGTGACTGGGTGTACAGATCATCACAAAAGGTGGATGGAGTGAATGTGCTTTTTTCACTGAATTACACATCCATTCAGTGACGAGACCCTAGAGGAATTTGAATCTTCAGTGGAGAACAGCCACTTTCCTGTTGTCACTTGAATATACAAGCACCAAGATGTTTATACCCCAGAGTGCTGTGTAGAATACATAGGGAGTCCACTTCTCCTACTGGGAAAAGTACAGTTTGGTACTGTGGTGCTCTGCTCTAGCACTGTTATGAAGCAGGGGTTACTGTTTTGAGAAGAATGAAATTTTTGTGCAGCCAAATTTCAGCTAATTAGTATGTGAGCTTTTTCTGTGGGACAGGTATTCACAGTATTCAATAACCACATGGGGCCTGTGAAAGCTTGAGCAAGGGAAGGATTATCAAATATTTCTTTTTTACTTTGCAGGTGTGTGTGTGTTTAAAATCGCATGTGTTTTTAATATCTGTAAATATTTTCTGAATTTGAAAAACTGATCAGGAAGCATGTTTCTTGACAGAGCCTGCAACCCTTCAGGTGAGCTCAGTGCAGCCTTAACCAGCCGAGGTTCCAGTGGCTGCACTTAGTGCAGACCTTTCACGTGGATTTAAACAGGCTGGAGTTTTTGATTACATTTGCTTTTCTTATAGAGGCACCGACCTCTTTTCTTGACAGATGCAGTGGATTGATCCTGGCTGGACACCAGGTGCCCACAGAAGCTTCTCTATCCTTCTCTTCCTCAATTGGACAGGGGAGAGAAAATATAATGAAATGCTTCTGGGTCGAGATAAGGACAAAAGATCATTAACCAGTTACAGTCAAGAGCAAAACATACTCGACTTAGGAACGCTACTTTAATTTGTTGCCAGTTAAATGGGAGTAGAGTAATGAGAAGTAAACTCAAATCTTAAAACATCTTCCCCCTACTGCTCCCTTCTTCCCAGACTCAGTTTCATTCTTGGTTTTCTCTACCTCCTCCTCCCCCAGCTAAGCAGGGAGACAGAGAATGGGGGCTGTGGTCAGTTCCTCACATATTGTCTCTGTCACTCCTTCTTTCTCAGTGGGAGGACTCCTTCCTGTGCTCCAGCATAGGGGCCCTTCCACAGGAGACAGTCCTCCATGGACTTCTCCAACAGGAGTCCTTCCCATGAGCTGCAATTCTTCACGAACTGCCCCAGCAGCCCAGCAAAGGGGGAATATTGATGTGCCAGAGTCACGGTACACCATGACAGAGAGCCCTGTCAGAAACAACTGTTAGCAGAAACCCAGGTAATGAGATGGGACATGCTGCATTCCTGCTGCTCCAGAAAATCAGGAGCCTGTTGCCTTCCAGGGCAGGCCGCCAAGTAAGTCAGGCTCCTTCATCCTTGAGCTGCAGGTTAAGAGCTGGAGATTAATGGCTTCGAGGGACTGGGTAGGTCAGATGGCTTTTGTTTCTTGTACTGGGGCTTGTGCTAAGGGTATGTTCATGACCAGAGCATTAGGGGTTAATAGGGCACTAAGGGGTGTTTTAGTATACGGTTAATTAGTTATCATGCAGGCTGATTGATTGCCTATCTATTAAATCTTCTGTTGATGGACTTGTAAAATGTATTACTCATCTGTAAAATGGTTATAACAGCTATAAATAATTTAAGAAACTTTATAATTCCTTTATGAACATATTCTTTAATGTGAGGATCTGCATATCCTGTGTTTTTAAATTACACATATTATGGAAGCACCTCACGTGAGCATATCTTCCATACTGTTGTAGTGGTTTTGTTCACATTTTTTATCTTCTGTGAGATAAGAATTAGGAGGAATGCAAAGCAGGCTCCAAACTTTAAAGAATATAAAGAAGTTTATTAACAACTAAAAGAAAAAAGGAGTAATAAGGGTCAGAATAAACCTTCAGAACACTTCTCCTCCCCCCATCCTCCTCTCTCCTCCCCCCATCCTCCTCTCTCCTCCCACTTAGAACATAAAGACACAAACTTGGGATTATTTCAGTCAGTTTACCACCTCTGTAATAGTCTTTCATCAATTCACTTAGGGAGAAGAGTCTCCTTTGCCCGTGCTATGGGGCTTCTCCACAAGAAACAATCTTCTCATGGCTTCAGTGTCACAGCACAACAGCTGCCCAGGGTGGTTTTNCTGGAACTTACCTGTCTCTGTTTGTCACATGAGCGGCTGCACCAGAGGAGGAGGCGGGGGGGCATCCCAGCCTGCACGGAGCCACAGGGCTGCTCTAACAGAGCAGGATCGGTTTGCATGGAGCATGGCCACAATTTTGCCAAGCCATGCTGGAGGGGCCAGCCCACACAGAGCCACGGGCTATGGCCCAGCCCCGCTGGGCTGAGTGGCCAGGCCCAGCCTGACCCACCGGGCTGAGCGGGCCCCCAGTTACCTGTCCAAGGGCTGGAAGCAAGAGAGAGATTCCCGGGCTTGTTCGTCTGTAAATGTGTCTTTTACAGAGGTGTGTCCAGCTTCTTAAGTAGCTTAACAGAGTTGTCAATATTCAAATTAGCCAACTGATTAGTTCTATCAGGTCTGGAGGAAGTCACAACAGCCCCTTGCAAAAACATCACTTCTATGGCTGGTGGAATTTTTTTTTCTTAACTAAAACTCCAAGCTGTGCTAACCCAGGACAACAGTACAGTTCAATAGCAAGGATCTCCTGTGTTTCACAGGGGCTGCTTATTTTCCTCTCCAAGTTTTGATCCTTGCCTTTGTGAAAGTTATCACACTGCCTTTAAACATGCTCTACAAGGTCTGTAGCAAAATCCTGTATAGCTATTGGAGCCAAGGGGAGCACAGACATTTGCTCTGTCAGTGGGAAGTACTTGTTCTGGGCTGTTACACCACCATGAGAACCAAAATGTGCCTGCCAAATGCCAGGTGGTCCTTTCCAGTGGAACCTGGTGAGGTTCTCAGTGGCTTGTGAAGAATAATGTAAGTTCTTGGCCAACACTGTTTTCATTTGATTAAGTCATGGGTAGCCTGGTTTAACCTGGTGGTACCTGAGGGCATTTCTGATTGTGCTCACTTATGCTTGTTGTGGCACTGAGGAATGATTCCAGGGACTGTGGAAACCTGGGAGTGAAGTATGTTTCCAAAACCTCTTACTCCCAGTAAAACCCTCCCTTTCTGAAGAGCAAGGGCTGTACCAGCTCTGTCATGTACCATCATTTCCCTGCTTTTGGAGAGACCCTGTGGAGGACTTGCTAACCTTTTTGCTTAACAGGGGAGCTGTGCGGATGAGTTTGTGGCATAATTCTGGGTATTTGTATGGCTACAGTTTTCTTTTTTTTTTTTGTTCACCTGATTCACCTACAAATGTATCATTCAGTCCCAGTGCTGTTGCTGGGAAGAGAGTGCCAGGGCATTTTTTAAAATTAAATTTCAAATGCTTCCTTCCCACTTCTTTGCTTTGTATATTAGCCTTTTGGAAATCAGAAATTGAAATCTGCTTCCTCCCTTGGGTTTTCTCTCTCTCTGTTTTTTTTTTTTTTTCCTTTTCTCCCTTATATGGCTTGAGTGTTTGATGACTGGTTTTAAAATTCAGCCTGTAACTTCATGAAATGAAACAAGCCAAGAAACAAATGTTACTACACTGAGTGGGGAGAGTGTTAATGCATGTTGCAGAAAGGCTTTGCAGACTTCAGAAACAGGCAGGAATGCAGGAATACAATAGGTAATATTAGAATGGAGTGAATCCCACAAATACCTCTAGCACAGATGTGGGTTGCCTATAGGCAGCTGGTACCAGACAATGAAGTCTGTAGATCCCAAATGAAATGTGTCTTATTACGGGACATCCTATGTTAAACCTCAGGACATGTTGACATGAAGGCTGGGCACTGGAACATTGGTCTAACAAACTGTGCCAGTTTCTCTCCATGCCCTCTTAGTGCAGTGGGGTGTGATGTGATGCTGCTGTGTGGAGGTGATGCTGGCTCAGCCTGGCCTCCCTGGCACCTGTCTCCTCACAGAATACATCAGCACCCCACAGTGGGCCACGAGCCTGTGCCTTATTTCTCTTTCCATGTGCCCTTCCCTCCTGTCAAGTGATTAACTTTAGGTGTGGGATAAGAAGAAAATCAGTCCCTTCTTTTATAATAAAAACCTGACTCCAGGAGTCCTGGTCAATGTTCCTGGCTTCGGAGGTTTCATCACAAAATTCTTGCAATACATGCGTTTTCATTAAAAAACCACCCACCTAAGAAAGCAGTTCAGCTTTTCAATTATTTAGAGAGATTTTATCATGACTGGAAGCTCTGGGATGTGACCTCCAAAGTTGCCAGTGTTAGTGGCAGATAGTTAAAAACAAAAGGCAATTACTTCTCAGAAGAAAAACTTATTATGATGAAGCAAATAAATTTTAACAATTTGGAGATAACTGCCTTTTGGTTTTTTTTGAATGCTTGTAACTGACATAACTGTTGCCCCTGCAAAAGAAAACATGGGCGTACAGGAGGATTACCTGTCCTCCATGTCTCTTAGTTGCAGTTTGATTTATACTTCATCTGTATACTTGGTATTAATGACGCAAAAAAAAATACAAATCAAATAAAAAAAAATTATTGTTGTGTAAATTTTGGCTTTGTTACTGGAGACTTACCAGAGAAGGGTTTCTGGAAATGTTCAAATTAGCAAGCCCATATATAAGGAGAGGACATACTTTTTTCTTAGCCTATGGCTTTGCATGATTATAATAACTTCCTCACCTGCATCAGAAATTCCAGCATGAAGTAGCTGCTGAAGTTATTGTTTCTTTGCTCATCCTCAGATCTTTGTTCAGGCATTTCTAACACGGTCCTTCACTCTCTGCCCCTTTCCCTCTTTAGCTAAAAGAATATGAAGTAGGATCATTATTTTCCTCTTATTGCTGTTCTGCCATCATGTTCCGAATGTTCTCTTTGCAGGGCCAAAGTAAATATCCTCCCAGCCATGAGCATCCTCACAACCAAATGCCTCCATCTTCTCTCCACTGTCTGATTCCTAGCCCTTTTAAATGGTACTTTTTGTCCAGTGGGCCCCAAGTCTCTCTACCAGACAGCAGCTTCCCTCTGGCTTCCTGCTCCTTTTGCATCTGCACACTGCCCAGCGATGAGCTGCTACCTCCTTCCTTCTCCCATGAGCTGTGCTGCCCTTAAATATGAGTCCAGTGGCCCATCTCAGTCATGCTTGGCTGACACATGGTGTGGATCTCATAGGCTGATGAAGCACCAGGTAGAGTCTGGTTGCACATGATGACAGTTCGGGATATGTGCAGCCTATGTGGGGTCTCGGCCTGCCATTAGATGCATCTTGACACCCTCTGATATTGGTGTTTCTGTATGGAACCTATTCACTCCAGAGCAAGCCTCTGGAGTTAATTAGCCTTTGCCGAGGCGATCATGAATGCAAAGGAGTTATTATTTACTGTGAACTCTGTCTTGCCCATCCCCTGTACAGCAGATTGCCTTGTCAGTCATCTTAAAAGCAGCTCAGGAAAGTCCTAAGCATACTTAAAACAAATGAGTCCCGAAGGCAGGACCTTACAGCCACAAAAGACTTCAGTTGTAAACTCAGCTCATCCAAACACATTAAAAACATTGCCAGACTCCTCAAACACTGCTGCAGCGTGTCAATTTTCGCAGGGAAGGCAAAGCTTTTCCTCTTTTCACACTGGTGCCATTGGAGCTGTTGTAGGGTTGGTCTGGGCTTCATCAGCTACATGGAGAACTAGGAAGTCAAAGAGCTGAGGCGAAGCAGGAGGCTGGCATGTGCAGTGGTGCAGTTAGCTTGCAAGAAGTTGCATTAGAGCCTGACCGTAGTGTGGCTCCTCATCCCTTGCCACATTTTCAGCAAAGGGAGATGCTCCAGCTTTTATAATGTATTGATTAGAGGGAGAAAATAGCATGCATGGAGATGCTGTCTGTAGGCTCTCTCAGTGAAACTTTTCAGCCAAAACTAGGTCAGGTTTGAAAATCTAACGTGTGCAGTGAAGCACAGAGGCAGTGATAGAGAGGACTTGTTCCCAGTAATGATATTTTAACAAAAGGAAAGAGCAGGCATTCTGTTTGTTTAATGGCTGCAAGCTGATCGGATGTTTCATTACAGCTGTGTTTTGCTTTTAGATGCTATCACAGTATTTACTCGCAAAGACAGGACAATGAGTTGCAGGCAGAGGCTGGCAGGGAGGATGCAACAGCAAAAGTAGCTAAATAGCATAATTTTTCTTGTTATCATTCTGACACATTGCAGTACCCATTATCCACACACAAAATGAGAGGTGCTCCCCTGGCCTTACAGGCAGAGTAGCTAAGGTGAAGAAGACTATTATCTCTCTGTTGTGGACAGGGATCTGATACTGATAGAACAAACAATTTGCTACAGGTCTAAAGAAAGTTTTTATCACACTATGTATACCAGTGCCATGTTCTTCCATCTCAGTACAAATGTCTCTCAATTAAAAGAGGGGTTGGCCGCCTTGTTTTTGCCACATGTCAGATTGAGCAGTGGGTTGGGAGGTAGTAGTTGGTGCTGACACCAGGTATGTCCACCAGCAGTGGATGTGCCTGCTGGGCTGCACACACTTGTGAACCCTATGAAGCAGCGTGTGCAGCACTACAGGTACCCAACCCAGAAAACTGGGCTCCTCTGAGATGTTACTCTTCACTAGGTCTCTTGCACTGTTGTGTTAATGAGACTTCGCTTCATTCCTTTTGGAGTTGTGCAGGATCATAAATGTCAGGATCATAAAATCATGGAATGGTTGGGTTGGAAGGGACTATTCAAATCACCTAGTTCCAACCCCCCTTGGTGTGGACAGGGACACTCTCTGCTAGACCAGGTTGCTCAAAGCCCGTTCAACCTGGCCTGGAACACTTCCAGGGATGGGGCATTTATAGCCTCTCTGAACAACCAAATCCAGTGCCTCAGCACTGTCACAGTAAAGAATTTCTTCTGAGTATCTAATCTAGACCTACTCTTTCAGTTTGAAGCCTCAGCAGTCCCTTGGGAACCTCTGGTCCATGGGGACACCTCCTGTGTGGCCAGCAGATAATGGCCTGGGGAGAGAGAAACACTCCTTTAGGGGTGAAATCTTCCTGTCCTGAGGAAGGTGTCTAAGGTAATGCGCATGTTTTGCTGAGGATTCAGCCTCTCTCTCTATTGTCTGTAGAAAGAGCCAAGACATTTAGTTTTTACCTCTGGTCTGCATTTTTTTTCTGGAAAAATGGGACCTGCTGTATTATTGGTCTCAAATCCTGCTGGGCTGCACCGTGACACTCAGCTGATTTTCTTTAGCAATAGTATTACAATGTAATAGTCTCCCAGGGCTACTGATAACAGAGCTACTGTACACATTAGGAATGCTGTGCTGCTTTAGTAATTCATATTGACTGTGTGCTTTGATGTTTTTGGAGAGAAGGTCTGACAAAGAAACAAAATATTGTGACTACGGCTGATAAAATGAGAAAAAGGGAATGATCTAGGATCTGGCTTGCTACAGCATTTTGTTAAAATCTAGGTAGGCTTTAAGCGAGCCTGTATCCCTACAACCTCTGAGTGCTTTCCAGTAAGGGGTTAAGAGATGCTACCAACATCTGCTGCTTGTGAGTCATCCTTCTTCTCCTCTTTTCCCAGAGCTAGAAGGGTATGTGCTTTTTGAATAGAAATATGCAGCTTTATATCTTATCTAGCATGTGCCTGAGGCTCTAAAATGCTTACCAGTCTGCTTAGATAAATACCAAAACTCTTCATGTTATTGTGTGACTTTAGACGGGGTACCATAGACAGTTACCCCTGTGGTATGCTAGGTGGAAAGCCACAGCACAGAAGAACCATGAAAATTTGCCTGACTTGATGTAGCATCAACATCAGAGTCAAAACCACACCTCAGGTCCTACAGTGCCTCGGTTTTGGTTGTTAGTGATGAGCTGGGAAAGCACATTTGGCCCTCTGTGGCTTACACAGGGTAATGGCTGTTCACCGAGGTGTTGGTGGCAGACACCTTGCTGTCTGTGAGCCCAGATATGAAAGCACGGTACCTGGGATCATAGGGAAGGTTTTCAGCCTTCCTTTTTCCTTCACCAAACATGTTATTGGGGTAGCTGCTGCAGCGGTTTCTAGACTCTAACTCCACCCAGTGGGTGGAGCTGTTGTCTTTACTGACACTGGCTCTTCTTACACCAACCTGCGAATGTCGTCGGGGCTGGCGAGGAACTGAGCCTATATCTTATCAGAAATTGCTGACAGAAAATGGTTGTTTAATTTGGTCTTGTTCTAAGCAAAGCCAGCACTTTACCTCATCTTTGAATGTGCTGTTCATTTATCAGGCAGAACCGTGAGGTGGATTAAATTTGTCAGGGAAGATGAAGGAGGCAAAGTATTGTATAAATCGGTCAGTTTGGAGCTCTCACTGTGAGTGATGTTTCGAAAATGCTAACATCATCTGTAATTACTCAAAATTACACATAATTTATGTTGTGCTTGTTCACTGCTCTAAGAGTCTAGGAAAACACTTTACAATTAACTCTGGATGATAAGATTTAATAAGAGCTTTCAGACATTTTTATCCTACTCATCTGTTTTGAGTTGTAAGTGTAACACGGACTTTTGATTTCTTTAGTGCTTGGAGAGTTGGCTGAATAGTAAATTATAGTTTCAAATATACAGAAATCATGAAATGAAATTCCCTTGGATTAGTAGCAGAGATAATTTTATGTTGTGGGACTATAATTCTCATTTAACTCACAGATGTGTTTATTTTGTTGGTAAAAAATAATTCAGCACCTGAGCTATAGCTCAAAATTCTGTTGCCCACCTGCCACCTATGCCATAGGCATAATTTCCTAAGTTGCAAAGGCAATTCTGTTTGGATCAGCAGACTGTTGGGACAGGTTACCGTTTCTACAATGATTTCTTTTAAAATCTTCATAATTTTTTAAACTTCTCTGTGTTACCATTTATTTGTCTGTAAAGAACCTCAGACTATTCTGTAGCAGAGTTCACAAAATAGTTTGCAATCTCAGGACAAGAGCATAGTGTGTAGGCAGAATATGCACATTTTCCTTCCTTCTAGAGTACATCTTAAATGTAAGACCACGGTCAGTAGGCACAAGATTGAGGCTGTTGAAAGTACATACCTGTTACACATACCTCAATTCTAGTTAGTCTTCTTTTTGAGAATATGTCTTTAAGGTGAAAGTAAACAAGAGTTTTTGTAACCACAAGCTGCTCTAAGGTTGGAATAAATCATATGCAGGCTGGGGCTCTGTTTATGTTACCATTAAAAAGACACTTGATTGCTTTGTACCTCATTTTTTTCCTACTTTTTCCATCTGTGATACCTATGATCTTACAGAATATTTGGTTGAGCTTCAGAAAGAAATGACTTTGCTGGACAGATTGTTTCCCTTGGACAAGCCCCAAGAATAATCTATACAAAAAAGAAAAGAAGTAATGCCAAATAACCCATCATGTGTTTAGCACTACTGCTTGAAAGAAAAGTTTTCCATACTTTTCCTAGATATGGTAGAAAAGACCAAATCTATTTGACACTCATCATGGTACTGTGATGCTGAGGAGGATCATGTTGCACTCCAATTTACCCATGTTTGTTTGGCAGAAAGAATCATAGAATCATCATAGAATCATCATAGAATCATCATAGAATCACAGAATAGCCTGGGTTGGAAGGGTACTTAAAGATCATCTAATTCCAGTGCCCTTCCCATGGGCAGGGACACCTCTGACTGGTTCCTCAGAGCTCCATCCAGCCTGGCTTTTAACACTTCCTGGAACATCTGAAACTACAAATCCTTTAACTAGGGATTCGGCTTCCTAAATTCCATAATGAGTTCGGTAAGCTTCACCCTTACCACAAAGCAGAAGCAAAATCTGACCTCTACTGTGATAGATGTTGTCATTACTATTGTTATTGGTTTTATGTGGCATGGCAAGAGCTTCTGCCTCTAGTATCAAGTGCTATAGCTCGTACACCTGTGGGAAAAAATTATAGGATTAGTCATCATGGAACCAGCCTATAGATAGTAAGATGTGCATTTGAAAATTCTTATTTCCTAAGAGGGCCATTCCCTAATGGTGAGCTTAATAACAAACGAGGTCTGAAAATGATATTCAGACTGTGTACTGTCTCCTACATCAGCTCTTAAAAATCACAGGATTTTTAAAAGTCATTGTGAAGTGACTCACTTCTACCTCCTCCACCATATTACTCTAATATCTCCTGGGAAATCCAGTATCAACATTGCACTGCTGCTTCTGCTCAGAGTCAGTGATGCAGGTGCCTTGATGTGCCACCTCTGAGGTCAACAGCAAAATATCTTGCATGTCGGTGTGGAAAAGGTCTTCAGAAGGTTGATATAAGAAACCAAAACAGAAAATCTGTCCTTAAAGTCTTGCTTTGACAGTGAGACTCCCTAGCTCCTACTGCTTTCCTGGTCACAGCTCTGACTCCACCTCAGTTTCACTGCTGTCTGCTGCTTTTCCTGTCTGTTTAAACAGGATGCACTGATACAGATTATTACTGCATTACAGTCCAATTGAGAGGCAAATCACTGACCTTTATGCATGAGAACGAATCCCTTAGGTGATACAGCTGTTTTGCAGCAGTGTCTGTCTTGGGGCTCTCTGATGGCACATGCATCGCCGTGAGAGCGACAGGGCACAGCTGAGTGAAATGCAGCTCCGCCTCTTCTGAAAGCTGCACATCTCAGCAGACACAAATTAGGATGTCTTGGACAGACCCACTACCTGTTTACACCAGCTTCCTGTGGAGACAATACATTAGAGGCTTTTCAGCAGGATGAACTGAGCTGTCTCACACAGGAGGAGGGAGAGCGAACAACAGTACGGATTTCCTCACATGCCATCCTCACTTGTTATTTAGCCCACCTTCTCTCCTGGGTTTGATCTAACTCACAGCTAAGCTGGCATAAACCTGGGTGATCTTAGTAATAAGACCCTGGCAGCACAAACGCAAAAGCAACTGAATCTCCTCACCTTTGAATTTGTCCAGGTCAGAACTTTTCTGGAATCTGTAAGGTATCACTTGTGCCTCTTTTATATGCCTCTTTTCTCTTACTCATGGCCAGGACAAGTAAGATGTTGTACATATGCAGAACAGACCTCTGGGAAATGTCCATCCCTCCAGTTTGATGGTTCCTGGGAGCTGTGCACAGACAGCAGGTTCTAGCTTGTGCTATGTGAAAGTTGCATCAAGAAAAATAGGCACGGGCTAGTAAATCATATTTCAAGGTGACCAAAATATAACTTCTGGGTCCTCCAAGGATTTGTGTCACTACTGGCTGTAATGAATGGTCTAAAAGGGGATTTTAGGCAACAAATGTGATGGTAGCATAAAATGATTAAGAGCAATAAAAGCTGGAGGAGAAATGACAAAATCAAGAGGAGCCTAATAAAGCTGGATAAATGGGAAATGCAGCAGCAAATGAAAGGCAGCGTTGCAAGAAAATTTACACTAGAGAGAATGATGTTACCTCTTTTTGTGCATTCTTGAGTTCTGTATTTTGATCTGAAGAGATCTGGAGTCCTTGACAGATGTTTTAAAGAACACTGCTACTCAGAGCCTAGGTGTGGTGACCATAGCAGAATAAGAGTGGCAGATCGTGCAATCTACCCGGACAAGACAGAGATGGGTGGTAGGAAACCGAAAGGGAAACATCAGAGACTGTAGTGTTTGCCCATGATCACTTGTAAAACCAAATGTAGAGCAGAGGGCTTGGGAATGTCATGCCCGGGGCTAGACTCTGAACATCAGGGATGAATCCCGCAGAGGCCAGGCCATTAACTGAGAGACATACAGCTCCAGGGGGCCATAGCATCATACAGATGGCCAAGATGGGGGGAATGAATCACTCCTTCTCTAACTCTGTTAGTTAGAGAGAGCGTTGAGATGGATTGCTTACCCCATATGCTCCATTTTTAAGTGGCTGAGATTGGCAAAATGACTTGCATGCTCTGTTATTTTTTTCTCTGAACCACTGATTTGCAGCCACAGCTGAGACTAGGGGATTGTTGCTGGATGGTAAGTCCTTTTGTTTTTCCCTGAGAACTGTCAGCTGTGATAAAAAATATCATCAGAGGAACAAACAAAGGAATACTGCTAAAAGCTTTATGCACTCTGACCAACCTCGGAGCACAGGGGGACTGGGGACACTGGTGATGGCACGTAGGACCTTGTCCTGGCCCGCTGATATTTCTGCCCTACGCCAGGGCAGTGGATAGAGTGTGGGTGTCATGCAGGAATGGGACTGTGACTTGGAGGTGTCTGGTGGTGTGGCAAAGCCCAGTCCCTCCATCATGGCAGGCTGAACTCCTTGTCTGTAAACCATGAGCAGGTTTTATGTCGTGCAAATGTTCGTGCACATGGCCAGGTCTGCCCTTGAGCAGGAGGCTGAGGACCTGTGTGACCAGCGTGCTTGTTTCACTGACAGTCTGTGGCATCATGCATTTTCCTTTGGGCTTAGAGTCTTCTGTTCTTCTCTGGACCTGCTGAGCCCTGATATGTCTGAAAATGGATCCTTTTTATATCTCATCAGCAAAACCAGAGGATTCTTCAGTTTTGTTTGTGGCAGTGTGATAGATGCAAGTGTTGGTTGTTGGCACAGAGATTTCACAGACTGCAGAAACAGTGTCACCTGTTCCATAAAACAGAAAAAAAAAGGTGCCAGGCTGCCAAGTGCCTACTAAACACCAGCTGGTAAGTGTCACAACATCAAGCTGTGCAGCTATTGACTGTGATCACAAGTTGAGGCAAACCTGAGGACAATCAGAGCGCCTAACGCTGACATGCAGCTTAGGAAGGTGGGTTATGAATTCCCCTGTGGCATGAGTGCAAGCCCTTAGCAAAAGGGCTGCTGGTCTTCCCACACTGGGGGATACACAGCCTGGGAAGCTGCTCCTGGCTGCTGCATAGCCTGTCTTGCAGGGACCACTTCTGGGGGCTTCTGTGGAGTCAAAACAGACTGTGAAGCAGTTCGTCCTGGGAAAACTCCTAGTAAATGCAGAAGGTTGAGGGCAATATGATGCTGGACTGTACTTTGACACGCCATCCTCCCACTCTGCCTACAATCGGAGAATTAAACCATCATGGTATCAGGATATGAAGAACAATCCAGAGGCTTTTTTGTTACTGTAAACTGTGATTACTGAGAGATACATTAATGGTCTGAAAATACCAAATCACAGCTCTGTGGAGGGACAAAGTCATCTATGTGCATTGCAGGCTTGTATGGCTGCAAGGGATATATGCCTTACACTTCCCATAGAAGGCTTTCAGCAATGAGTATACTGATGCTGTGGAAGACTGCCTGGAAAGGTTACAGAGCTTTAACATGTGTGGGGCTTTAAGAAGAAAGATCCATCTGCTTAAAATATGTAAAACTAATGTTTAGATGAGACAGGGAGGAATAGATGTCCTCCTGCCTATGTTCTGTGGTATCTGTTGGTGGCAGGAGGTGAGGAAGCTCTCGGAGTCTCAACAGGAGCTTTGAGCTCTTTACACCATTTTCTTGATCATGGCAGCTGCAGTTCCAGTCAAGTGCTTTAAAATCAATATGACATGTGAGGATGAGTGCTACGGTATGTGTAAAAGAATCATTATCAAATAATTATCAGTGCCATTTCTGCAGTGGTGTAAAGCATATTCAGGTGATAAGCAGAACCCATGGCATTTTATGTTTGTGAAGGCACAGATTTACATCATGTCAGATGAGCAAACAAGAAGTCACGAAAACCTTTTTTTCTGGGTGGGTGCATGGCTCTCCAGGGATGCATGACTTTGTATGAGTCTATGGAAACAAGGCTCCTGTCTTAAACTGGTACAACCTAAGATTAGGCAAAGTAGAGACTGCAATGTTTTGCACACATCTGCAACAGGAACTGAGCACGGCATGCCCATAGTAAAAGTGTGGTAGCTGGGTGGTTATGTGTGAACATCTATTTTCTGGGCAATTTGAAGTGTAGAGATTCCTTAGCTAGAAATAAACCTGCAAATTCCATTGCAAACTGTTCTGTTTTCAGAGGCCTTTTAGCCACTTTCCATGAAACTTGTGTTAGTGTAATTTCCCTAGCTCTTCTCATTCACAAGCAAACAAGAGAAGATCCAGGTGCAAAACTGACTGCAGAGTAAGAATAAATAGATATTTTATCTTAGTCTGTCATGTCTGTGAAGGCATGAGACTCTGTCAGGGCTGCGTAACTTGTTTCCGAGCCTATCAATGCCCCAGCCTTAATGTTTCAAAAAAATCAGGCAAGACTTTCTTTTGACTTCAGCATGATTCGATTAGAAAATTAACTAGTCTGGTGGGCTGTACTTGAGCTGATTCACTGCTAAGGGCAATGTCCAAGTGAACAGTGATAAAAGAAGCAGACAATCTGCTCGATTCTGCAAACTGAAGCCTTGTCTCCTTGACACGATGCTGATGAACCATTTTGTCTTGATGCTCAAGGCATGTAAAGCTGCAGATAAGCACTAACTGCTGTGTGCACAGTAGTCAATAAATTGCCATCAGACTTTCCCTTCTGTTTAACTTTTATTAAAAGAGGTGCTAAGGTACTGTACTGTATGCAGTACATCATATTTATTACCAAAATTAACAAATATACAAAACTTATACATGTAATTTTCTTACATCCATTTATTGGTCTATAATACTGCATTTGTTCAAGTAGGTTATCTACAGTATGTAAACATCCCTTGGATTGACCTCACACAGATTAGGAAAGCCCATCTAACCCATGTAGTTACCAAATATAGCTTTTTCTTGTTTTAAAATTTATTTGGCTTTCATTGGTAGAATCTAATCTTCACATTTGGCACATGGAAGAGACATCTACAGTGCAAAAGAGGCAGATTTTCTGGTTTTGTTCTGAGCAGTTTAGCAGAGTCATGGTTTTAAACAGTCAAGAATAAATTTACACAAACTTGATAGGAGATGGATTAGTGTTAACGCCAATGACTCACAGATCAGCCATTAAACTAGAGCAGAAATTCAAAGCCTCTTCCCCAGCCTTCTCAGTCACGTGGGAAAAACCCCCCAACCTCAGCCTTGTTTCTAAAGGATTAAAAAAGAACTCTGTTAGCAACAGAGGGAGGAGTTTAGTTTACAAGGAGCCCTCTGAGATTCCAGTTTCACATTTCTGCTTTGCGGATTTTTTTTTTCTCTTGTTAGCAAGCAATTCTTTTCCGTTTTAATGGGGAAAAAAATAACCAGTGGGGAACAACTCTTCTGTGATGACAATTTCTCAGTGAGTTGGAGATTACAGTTGGAGTTTACAGATCTTTGAACCCTGATGTATAGAGCTCAGTAAGCTGCCGTGTACAAAGGGGGGAAAAAGGAAGAGAGAGAGAGAGCAATGTCATTATATTCCAAGTGTGGAGCTCTCCAATTTTGCTGTAAAAACCAGGAAAAAACTTCCTTCCTTCTGTTTCTCATAGTTTCCAAAATGTGACTTAATTTAACTGAGTAAAGCTGATCCAGAGAGACCTTCATTCGCACCCTTCTTCCCATTCTCATCCAAGCACCGTATTGCTATTTTTTTAATGAGGCCTCACCCATGTCCATGGAAGCATCTGATGAGAATGGACCGAACTGGACACTGTTTCACATGGAAAGCCCTCTGCCATTCCTCGTCTGTTACCACAGAGCCCCGCTGCTGTCTGTGGCCCCGTACATCTCGGCCAGCTTCTTGAAGCGCGGCCCCCAGTCCGTCAGGTAGTCGTAGCTCTGGTCTGAGTCTGTCGTCACGGACTGTAAGGAGCTGAGCGACTCTGCCACCGAGCCGTTCCCTTCAAACATGTATGTCTGGAGGGAGTCGAAGGGAGGCGCCCACAGGTCCATGTCAGCTTCGTACAGCTTGGCGAGCACGTAGTTGTGGACGTTGTTGTCCATGATGCACGCCTGAGGCACGTATCGGGAGAGGCTCTCTATTTCAGGGAGCATGTCCTGCCGGTTCTTCACCACCAGCTGGGCCTCCCGTGGGTTCCACATGGCGGCAATGTCAAAGGCCTCCGTGTCCTCCTCCCCGCCACCCTCGTCATCGTACCTCACGATGTTCTCGTGGATGTTCTCCTCCTCGTCGATGATGTATGGCTGCTTCCGCTGGCGTCGCATGGAGAGGATGAGGAGCACCAACACTGTGGGAGCCAAGCAAGACACGGGGCCGTCAGCAAGGAGGCAGATCTTGCCAGGGCTTCAGACTTTTGTCTGCCCTACTTTCCCCTGGGTGAGCCCAACTAGCCCCTTGGATTTAAAGAGCTGCAGTGTTTGCAAGCTAAGGGGTATAGAAATCTCTCTCATTGCCCAGTCAAAATTGATAGCTTGAGGTCTGCTAATCTGTCCCCTTTCTCACCTGAATTCTTCATGCTTGGTGACACTTAGGACATGTATATCCAGTGGTGGTTGCCACTTTTAAGCTAGCCAGCTCAGAGGTCAGTAACAGTTTATCTGCAGCAGCATAGTTCCATAGGGATATTTTGTTTTCTGCTCTGTGGGTGGGTTTTGCAGCCTGCTTTGGGGATGCCTCTTGTGCTGGCCACTGCAGCCAGCACAAGAGATGACAGAGATGGATGGTCCTAAGGCACCACGGTGATATGTCTGCCTACACAGCAAAATGCAGCGCTAGCCCCTTATCCTGCTCCAAGGAATTTTTTTGTTTAACTGCAAGCCTCCCGCAGTGCTGCAATGCTGATACTCCTCGTCCTCTCTGTGCTTGGGGAGAAGTGGTCATACAGGCACCAGAGCCCTTTGCTACTGAAAATGTACCATCACTTGGTGACTATTTCCAGAGCTAGAACTCAGCAGAGATTTTGGATACTGAAATTTTGAACTGAGGTATCTAGGTTCCTTTGAAAAGCCAGAATTGAGGCACTTTTAAAGAATTCTTCCTGTATCTTACTACACTGTTCCTCAAACTGAGTGCCTTGAAATTTCAGGGAATGTATGCTTTGAACTAGTATCTCATGATTTGAGAGAGTGAACAAGGGAACTGAAGTTCTTTCGATACCAACAGCTAACAGGGGACATAGGATGTCTGGGCAAGGAAAGCATGAAATTTAATTGTGGAGACAGAACGAATGCAAGACGCTCAGCCCCTTTACTGCAAAACAGGCACTGTTTAAATGCAGCATCTCAAGGAAAAATGACGGAGGTGGGAATATCTCTCTCCAAAAGACAAGAAATAGAACTGGGCTTACTGTGGAGCAGGATGAGAAACTAACCTGGCCCCAGCCACAGCTCTCAGTACTTCCCACTGCCATACCCTTGCGGGAAAGCATGGCCATATCAGACAGCCTAGCACTTCGGGCATCTGGCAGAAATACTTGCAGGCCATAGTTTTCCCCCATTCCTACAGTCCAGAGCCTGAATCCATATGCAGCTGACTACACCATCGGGTCCTTGATTTGGGTGTGTTTGGGTCCTACACCTTTGGTCTACACCAGCAACCCGCTGGTCAGAACCGAAAAGTCTATACCTCCCAAGAAGAAGTGAGGGCTTTACCTAGCAGGACAAAGATGCAGGCGAGGATGGCAATGAGTGCCCCTCTGCTTAGGCTGACAGGGAGGACGTAGGCCTCAGCATTGCAGGACATCACCATGCCCTCCTCGTCGCAGCTGCACACGTGCACGGTCAGTGTGCCCGTGCTGCTCAGCACCGGGCGCCCGTTGTCACTGATCAGGATGGGCAGGTAAAAGGTGTTCTGCTCGTGTTGTCTGAAGCCAGAGCGCCGTGTCAAAATCCACGCTGTATTGTCTAGGGGCAGGAAATAAACAGAGAGAACAGCTCATATGCGGAGCAAATACATTCAGTGGAGAAGGAATGTTAAAACAATCAGCCCCAGACTCACACTCATTTTTTCTTTTCTCCTCTTTTTTTTTCAAAATCAGTCCGTCACTAATCATTTTGCCTCTGCTTCCCCTATTCCAGTATCTTCTCAGGCCATAGCTCCAAACCTGAGAGGCATACACACCTTAGAATTTGCCTTTACCGCTTCTGTATAAAGTGCCCAGAGCAAACTCACAACCTTCAGATTCAGCTAAGAGAGCGTTCAGAAGGCAAGACAGAAACAAGCAGTTGAAGGCAACTTGTCCCTGTTTACTTATGCTCAGCAGCTTTTCTAGACCTCAGACACTGCCACCATTCTGGAGATGCTGGCATATAACCCTTGTGGACACATTATGGTACCCTGTGTGTTTTGATACATGGCATGGTTATCTGCTCAGGGCAACAAGGAGACAAAGGAAAAAAGCCAGCTTGCTATCTAAAGCAGCAGTGAGTTGAAAATTTACAGCTAAACTTTTTTTCTGTGAAATACATGCAATTTCATTAGTACTTCTGCCACTGGAAAAAGTCAGAATTCTTTGTGTCATCATTGTCAGAATTATTCTGCTTTGATTTGACCATTCTGCTTCATTTAGTGTGACTGGCTGTTTTTTATAAGAACTTAAATCAAAAGGAATCAAAATGATGCTGCTGACAAAAATAGTAAAAGAGTGACCTAACAGCCAGTTGCTGTTGGCCATTTCAAGGGAAATTCCTGCCTTTGGGGCTTTTTCCTTCATATTCAACATGTTTTTGTAAATGTCAAAATTTACCAGTGGCATTTGAATTCCTGTCTTTCTCCTCCCTCAGATTCCTCAGACTGTGCACCAAGTTTCCTAATTGGAAAGAAGGTGGATTCAGGAAGTTGTTCTCAATTCTCATCTCATGATGACAAGGAAAACTCTTTGGAGATGAGTGTTCATTTTGTCCGTGCTGACTTTTAAGCCTTTTGGCCTCAGAGACTTTTGGAAAGTGCAAGACTGAAGGTCTGCGATGTGATCTGGCTCACCAAGGAGTCTAAAGGAACTTCCTTGAAAATTGTCTATCTTGCAAACATGTTTGCAAGGCTTGGGCTAGCAAAGATAAATAGGGAACATGGGTACTTTTTCTCTCTGGCAGACCTACAAGCCCTATTCTGTGCACTGATGCTGTGGCATTTTTTGGGAGATGATCTTCATGCGGTTTCTTGTACTACTTAGTTTTGTTTCCTGTTCCCTTGGTTCAAAAGAGGTCACATAGTCTGGCCATCTGCATCTCCAGCTTGTTACCAATGTACATTTGCTATGCTTGAAAATGCAGGATGCTGATCAGCTGCTCCCAGGTGGATTGGCACAATGGAACTGCTGCCTGGAAATGGCAAGAAACCTCCTGATCACAAGTAGACTGTGAAGAAACCTAAAATATTAACATAGAAGTGTTCCATTTCCTTATTATTCCTCTGTCCATTCACTGCTAAAATTTAAATCTTGGGTGATTTTTTTTTTCAGTGTACAGACTCAGGTTACATGCAAATAAATTCAGCTGTATTATCTACTGTAGTTTGGAGACCAGAAATGATTTGATGGCTTCTAGAAGTGAAATCAGGAGCGTCATATACAGCCAGCTATGGAATATGTGCAAACTCAAGCTAGACCCACTAGTCTTGTCTCCTAGACTTAAACGATGCTCCAGGTTACGTACTCTGTGCTGCAAATCTTATGGCATCAGAGAGTAAAGGCACACCTAAGTATTGAGATGTCAGGTTCCACAGGTTGTGAGATTAATTAAATTTCTGACATGTTTTTAAAAAGAATCTCAGAGTCTTTTTTCTTGCATGTCAATGACATTTCAAGATTTTACTCCGAAAGCTTAAAACTCTGAAGTGTGCTGCATGTCTACATGCAAATATATAGTGAAATTGTAATGTCTTGTTAAATCATGTGATCCCAAGAGCTAGAGCTTTGAGGAAAAACCACCAGGTGCAAGGTGACATCCCAAAGTTGTCTAAAACTGATTATGTGTCCGTGTTTACTGATTTCACCTTTGATATGCAGTGCTGAGTATGTGCAGTGCGTATGGACAGACATAGATAGGTCTCTTCCTAGTAACAAGCAATGGGACAAGAGGAAATGGCCTCAAGTTGTGCCAGGGGAGGCTGGGATATTAGGAAAAATTTCTTCACTGAATGGATGGTTGGGCACTGGAAAAGGCTATCCAGGGAAGTGGTTGAGTCACCATCCCTGGAGACATTCAAAAGATGTGTAGATGGGGCACTTAGGGCTATGGTTTGGTGGTGCACTTGGCAGTGTTAGATTCACAGTTGAACTCAATGATTTTGGAGGTCTTTTCCAGTGTTAGATTCACAGTTGAACTCAATGATTTTGGAGGTCTTTTCCAACCTAAATGATTCTATGATTCAGGAATGTGTCCCAAAGCCCATCAGAGAGCAGTACCCTGTGCCTCCCATGGCTCCTGGGCAAGGGGAGTGCTGTGGACAGGAGCCCTTGCCTGCTCAGACCTTTCCCTTCACTCTCCTGGGGCACATACAAGTGTTTTCGCTCCCCTGGGCTGTTCATGTGCCCTCTATATGTGCTCCCCAGCTATTAATACCCCATCTTTTCATCACTGGGCCAGTTTTAGCATGAGGAAAAGCAGCTCAAAGGCAGAAAGTGGCAAAGTGCCTGCGTTTATGCTGTGTCAATGAAAATACTTGAGTCATCCCAACTGTAGTAATTTGGTTGTTTTTCTCTTTCCTGGGTGAAAGATTCGATTTCTTTAAACTGACTTACAATAGAAGACACAAATTCTATTCAGGTGACAGCAAACCTTCATTTCATGTAAAATTGCTTTTTGTGAGGGGAAAAAAGACTTAATTATCCTGAGCTGGTCATACTTTGCCTGGAAAAGAAGTCATAGGCAGTGAACCTGACAGAAGCTGTGCAAAATCAGCTAGTGAGAGATCTCAGGGGTTTTAATCATTCTTTTTTCAGGCCAAAACTGAGTTTCTATCTAATATTGAAAGATATATATGTACATATACCTTCTGCTGTGATGCACTGACCGTATCATTGAGGTCTTAAACGTTCTTGGTGATTAAATTCTCTTTGTAACTCACAGCATTATATTTTGGGCCTTTTGCTTTGTTTTGCTTTGTACTCGGCAGGCATCCAAACCATCCCTAAAGAATTGTTCTACCTGTTACTCTGCAACTGAAATACATTGGTGCCAAAGCTCATTGTGTGACTCATCAAAAGCCAATGTGATTTGAAGTGCTAGTGCAGTGCAAAGGACATGCTGGAATGTGATGCAGCATGGCAGAAACGGGAATACACAAATTTCTTCCAAATTTGATATCTGCTAAACCCCAGCCATCAAGAGAAGAGGGCTTTTGAGGACATGAAAGCCCCATTATGTTAAAAAAATAAAAGCAGGCATGATAAGAATGCACAATATTTTTCATCACAGCTTCCAACACAGCACCTTTGGCTCGTAGAGGGCTGGATGGCAGCACTTAGCTCCAACACTGAGCAGAGATGCTGAAGATTGCAGCATGGCTGGTCCCACATTTGTGTGCGAACTGAACTCCCCACAGGCGTGCAGGCTGCTGTCTTCATGTGGTTGTGAGAAAAAGCCATGGAGCACCATCTTCCTGCAGTTTTCTGCCTCACTGGAAGTGAGGTACCCCTCTGGAGAGGTCAGGGGAATTAACCACTGTGTAGGTGCCAACCTTGAGATCAGAGCTAACCACTGCTCTTCTCACAAGAAAGGCTTGGTTTCTTTCTGCATGCACCTGCAGAAGAACTGGGATGATTTGCCTGAAAATTCTGTTAGACTTTAAAAACTGATTGTAATAATTATGAAGAGTTAGGAATAATATAAAGAAATATTTCACCAGGAGTGGGAGAAAGAGCACAAGGAAGCAGGCAATCCAGACACCACTGGGCTGGGGAAAGAGTCACACCTCTTCTTGAGGATTTTCAGCTCACTGCTTACATGTGTGAAATAGACCACAGTTTTAGGGATGGCAGAAATAGCTAAAAATTTTCCTAGGACAAATTTAATTGCAATGCAGAAGACTGCCAGAAGCTTCCAATGACAGGCCTGATGGGGGTATGACCGATCCCGATCCTGCATCCATTAAAAAAGGCTTCTCTCTTCAACAGTTCCTGGTTCCGAAAGATGGAGGGCAGTGATTAAGATTCAACAGAAGATCAGGTCAGAGTTCAATCAGGAAACGCAGTAAGCTTTTTTTTTGTTGTTGTTCATTCTTACAGCAAGCCTCTCTTTCTAACTTTTTCCCAGCATAGTCTCACCTGGACTTAGAAGTGGGGGAAGGTGGCTTGCCAGTGCCCTACAGCAGACATGGAAGAGATGGGAGACTCCAGCTTGATTCCCTGCTTTATCAAATATATCCTTTAAGGGCTTGGGAAGCCATTTGTGCCCAGATCATTGCAGCTACTTAACATGTCTACCTCTCACCGATTTTACTGAACTCAAACAGAACCCAGCGTGTAAATAGCTTAATTTCTCTTTGCCCTGGATTCCTGTCTATAAAGGAGAACAATAAGATTTCTCTGTCTGCTGAAGATATGCAGAGAATGAATAGACTGAAGAAGTTCTCAGAGACTAAAATTACAAGGGCCAAAAAAATATGTAAAACAGCTCATCAGAATGCAAACTGTGATCTATCTGTTGCTCCGTATAAATCAAGGTTTTAACTGTTGCCAAGAAGGCTACACGTCTTGCAGTTTCTCTTACTGCTATATTGGACAACCAAGTAATCAGCACAATTGCTAATCTTAACAGCGCCTTCCCACAGCCTGGGAAACATTCCTGTCTCGTGTTTATGGGCACAGGCTGTGACTAGCAAAGTGTGTTCTGTTTCTTGTCTAGCCACCCTGTGACAAACAATATAGCTACCCCCTCTGTGCCCAAGTTATATGATTTATATAGTTCTTAGTGGCCCCTAGATGAAAATATAAGCATAAATTACTTTTACTGAAATGACTACTGCACTCCAAATTGCTGAGGCAGTAAATAAACCCTCAATCATAGAATCATGGAATATGCTGAGTTGTAGG
>VYZQ01044938.1:30362-49234 GCA_013400655.1 Mystacornis crossleyi
TGATATCTAACAGAAGATCAACAGTCTTATTGCTTTTCATGAGGGAAAAACAGTAATTTAAGCCATATTAGATTTATATTTACACAGAATAGCTATGCTAAGTCTATGTGAGCTCGTAAGACAAAACACGTTCAACGTGTTAAAACTGACTCTGCGACAGCCTAGACACATTATCAGGCAGAAAAAAAAACCCCAGAAGCATAATGTAATGTTTATTTAGCATTAAGTTTAGATTATTTTACATTCAGATATTTAAATAGCAAATTCCCATGTAGGTAATTATAATGATATATGTATGCATTGTGCATATGAAAATTCACTTATCCTTAAATTCTGTAACAAACTTCACACACTTTCTTCTTTAGACTTGCCTTTCCTCAGCTCCTACTGGCTTCTTCTAAGAAACAGGGTATTCAGGACTTCAGATGAGAGGATTTCAGCATTCAAATTTCAGATAAGAGTTTTCTTGATACTAATATTATTGCAAGGCATAGAGTTGCTCTTACTCCGAGTAGAACCTCAATCACACTTTGTTTAGGACAAAGAGAGCGGACCTTTCAGATACATTTTTTAGGTATTACCGCAGTCCTGCTATCACCTCTTATTCAGACAAGTAGCATCACTAAGGCAATAAGCAAAGCATACACAGTTGAAGACTTTATAAAGAAAACGTACACAAGAAAACACTGTAAGATGGACATACAGGAATTACTAAAATTAACTCTCATCTGCCATGCATGTCAGCTGTGGGAAATTACAGAAGTTTATTGTGATATTGTCATTATAGCAGCAATAATGCCCTGAAAGACTCCATGTTCACTCCTGCATGACAAATCAATACCACAGGTCAACTATGATTAGCCTAGTCATGATGTGCTTGATGAATATTGATGACAGTTATACAGCTGTGGTATCAGATGCTTTTAAGAGCAATTCATGAATACAAAAATCGCATTATCAGCAGTAATCTACTCATTTTGAACAAGAAAGTACAGAACGTTAATACTATGCCAGCATCAGTAACTGCAAAAAAAAAAAAAAAAAGAAAAAACAGTGGTTGCCCAATATATCCCTTTTCATATTGTATGCAAACAGCTAGCATCTTGACACTTTAGATTCAAAATAAAAACATGAAACCATTAAATCCATGTAGATTAAGAGGAAAAATAATCTGAACCTCCCCAATTATTGTTATAGGAAAGTTCGTAATAATACTTCTACCTAATTTCTAAATTGTCTGATACAGCTGTGGGTTTTTGACCAAGCCAGCCTCTCTGGCACAAGGGAACATGGCAGAGGAGAAGTTTTCTTTAACTTGTCCTCTCTATCACAAAACCTTGTGCCAAAGAGGGCAGATTTAACACAACACCTCCTGATGCCTATCGATGAGGTACACTGAGCACAGCATCCTCCCTCCCTCTCTCCCTCCCCCGAGAACCTTCCCAGTCAAACATTAAACCTTAATCATTCTCTTTGGGTGAGAAACAAACACCAACCGCCCCCCTCCCCAAACAAATATATATTATAAATGGCTGAGCCAATATGACCATATAGATATGGTGACATCCGACGCTATGGATTTGTAAACAAACTACTCTCCTTGTATATGGAAAAGTTGTTCATATATAAAAGAGCAGGAAGAACTCAGGGAGCAATGGCATTTGCCATAGCTTTGTTTGGCCTTTAAGCCGCAAGAACTGTGCCCTCAGAAAAAACTGCTGGTCAGAAAAAGAACAAAGAAACTTAGTGAAGAAAATTAGTTTGTTGTTTCTCAATTTCAAGTGATATTTTGAAATTTCAGGATGAAAAAAGACATCAGTGCTTCTGTCTTTTCCTCGGTGTCCATGAAAAGCAGCACCTGAGGCATCACACCCACAGTGAATCCTTCTCTATGGCAGCGACATGTGGAGGTCAGTACCTGCTCTGTCCTAAAGCTTTGCCTTCTTCTAGTAAAACATGCAAATAGAGTGGTTATTTATAACTGATGAATAATCCAATATGGTCATGGGAGTAAATGCCCTAGTTTCAAGAAAACATAGTTAAAATTTTTATAGCTATATTCCAACTATTTAAAGCTGGAATTGGATGACTTCAGCAGTCCATAGATGTCTTATATTGAATATGACAAGAATATTCTAACTCAAGTTAGGATAAAACACACAGCTTAGTACAGTACTACAGTGCAACTTAAAGGGAAAAAAAAATTTCACACTTTTTGAAGCCACAATGAACTAACATATCTTTTATCTTTATTTTTTTCTTACAATTTTATACAAAGATAAGACTGCTCTGGGAAATTATTGGGCTACATTAATAAAATCTGTCTTTCATATACCTTCTGACTGGCAGCAACCATTTTTGGAACTGAGCGTGTGTCAATCTGCTATCCTTCAAGGATTTTCTATCTTTTCTTTGGATTTAAAATAACTTCAGATGAAATCAGAATAATTATATTTCTATTATAAATTTTCTTCATGTTTGAATACTGCCAACAGTGCAATTTGAATAAATCTATCCTAATTTAAAGCCTGATTCTGATGACTTCCCCCAGTTTCATACTCCAGAAGCAGCTACAGTAAAACCAAAAGGAATATATTGTGGGTTTTAATTTGTTTGATTTATATAAGGCATAATTTGATATTTAAATATTTACCAGTTTTAGAAGACAACACAATTACAATATATTTTTAAGGTAAACTAACCATGATGCTGTGTGGGTTTTCTGTACTAGGATTTTTAGGGCTGCTGTTGTTTCTTTCTTTGGGGGTTTTGGGGTTTGTGTTGGGGTTTTTTTGAGTTTGCTTAATTAGGAAGCTGATATCACTGCTTCAGAAACATGCTGTATTTCTCTGTTTAAAAGATCTTTGTTCAGAATGGATTTTATAGCTATACAACCCATTTTTCTCTCCCTCTAGAAATGATTTAAAATATATACATTAAAAACTACCCTTCTCAACAGAACCTGCTACTAATGACCTTCGTATTTTCAAAAAAAGCACAGAAGTCACGCACTGACTAGAGCACAGTTGTTACTTTTAAATTAAGCCCTCCTAAAAATAAACCAGACATTGATTTACAAAAGGCTGTAATAGCAGTGCAGCACAATGAGACTTTTTGGATGGCAATATCCGCAGGAGCAGCGGTTGAACTGCACATGCCCTATTGCTGGAAGCAAATATCACAAGCTGCTCATGACAGATTTTTAATTAACATGTTTTACTTCCTCCAAATAGAGATGATGGTGTAAATCAGAGCACCCTCTCTGACTTTGAGGGAGTACTGCCAACATGCTTCAGCTGAGGATCTGTCCCCCAGACCTGCATGTTGCACTCTGGGTTTAATAAAAGTGTTGTGTGCCTTAGCAAGCAGATCTAATCACACAGTCTGTCTAATTTGGCTCCACAGAGGCCTGGTTTCCTTAATGCACAACGGGTGTACATGAATGATTCCATTTATATACTAATGAACAATAATAATGTGGGACTATACATGTCCAAGAAGAACAGACCTACCAATGCAATACAGAGCCTAACATCCTACAATATATTTATTTCACTGGAAAGTCAATACCCAGTGGCTAAGAACTCAAGCTTTATGTCTGAACAAAGAAGAACACATAAAGCAGCACAAGCTCACACCTGGGCAACCATTTCCCCATTTCCTTATGCCCATCCCTGTCCCTTTCAGACAGTCATTCCCCAGGAAGGACATTTACCAGCTCTGTAAAACCAGCCCCTCACAAGTTAAATCCTCAAAGTCCCTGCATAAAGCAATTACCTATAATGAAACCCTGCATACCAACCTATAGCATTCACCACATGCCTTACCACTTCTGCACCCTGCACGAATGGTCAAGGAGCATTTACAGGCAGAAGGTGAGAACTCCTTCTTCAACATCAGATGTCTTTGAACTCCCACTCTATGTCTGATACAGAAACTCAGAGAAGATTGTTGCCAGCCTGCCAGATAAGCAGAGTTGTTCCTTTGAAGCTCTTGTATCAGGCAGACCAGAATGTAATGGGAACAAAGAGACAGACCTTCTGGAAGTGATTGAACTTCCCAAGTTTCATAGAATTTGGAGTCTTTAGTGCATGGTTTCTGTTTCAGGGAAAGTTTGAGAGTGTTTGCAACAAGGAGACTCTGTTTGAAGCCTTGCAGGTCCATCCTGTTGTCCTATCATTCTCTGTAACCTCCTCTTCAGCAGAGGAAGAAGTGTTGCACATACCGTAGAGGCACTACAGACTGTAAAATATGACCAGGTCTAGGCCACAGTTTTACTAGAACAAAGTGCAATGGGTGTTTGCTGATGTCACAATGTCAGCAAAACTTCTCCTGGACATAAATATATGAGGAAATGGATGTACTTTACTTAGTGCAGCTTCATCCATTCATTATGATTCTGTCAGCGCAAGTATGGTTTCATTTGTGTAACGCTCAGCTTCTGTCATTTGCTAGTGAGATGAAAGTAATCCCGTGAGAATTAGCCCTCCAATATCCCAGGCAAATTAACTAGCATCCTTGCCTTTGTTTTTCCTGTTTAAAAGGGTATGTGTGTGGGGGGTGGGCATGTGTATGTGTTAAAAATAGATTATTAAAATACTTAGCTGCTTATTAAGCACTGGAATTCAGTTTAACATGTCCTGCAGGGCTGTAACATTAGCATGTCTAATGAGATGGGCACAACACAAAACTCTAATGACATGCTATAAAACGGATCTGGAGACAGGTACATAAACATCCATGGCTAATGAAGCTATGTTTATGCTAGCATTTTTGTTTTCCTATGCACTCGTCATATTTAACCTTATGTTGTGAAGCAGTCTGTGAATACATGAACTGGACTAACAGATGTGCTCCAGATGTGCATATAAAGTGCTCTAATTGATAGCAAGAAGACCATGGAATAAATTGGAACAAATTCGAAATTAAACCCCAGATATGCACAAAATATGGATTTTGAGTCCTCTGGAACAACTGTTTTGCTTTACAAATCTACCCCTATTTTTTTCCTTTCTATTTGCCACTGTTACATGAGCTCAAGTTAGAAGCTCTGCCCAAGTCCCCCAAAAATACACTCTAACAAGGGCCACAAAAAGGCTCTATCCAATAGCAGTCCTTCAAACAGTGTCAAACCATATTCCTGGTGAAAGCAAAGGACCAAACTATATCTAGTCTGATAATAAAATCTGAAATTGTCAATTATTTAGGTGTAGAAGCATTACTCAACACACGATGTCATTCATACCCATTAAACGTCACTGACAAACAATATTTACCCAATTGAAAAGCACTGGTAATGTTCTGAGTAAAACAACAACAGTCTGGCTAGGAAATTGGACTGCCTAAGAGACTAGCAAAAAACTCCATTCTCACTAATTTTCAGCTGCACTAATAATATTAAACAAATAGCTTCTGGCTCCATCCTTATTTACCAAATCTAATATATTACTGTACTGTCTCTTACTGACACTTTTAGTGCCAGCTGGTACCTACCTTCTCCAGCTTTCTGTGCACCATTGCTGATGAATAAAAATAGGTGACACCCATTAAACAAGTTCATCTCCTGCTCTCAATGTTACACATTCCAAACCAAGGGAACAGAGTCAAGGAATAGAGGAAGGAAACTTCTTGGAACTCAGAGCTCAGGTCTAGCACTGCCACCATAAGCACTTCCCACCACTGCAGGATGACAGGAGACGATCACAACAGTGCTAGGTCACATTACATCAGTTTCATCTATATTCATCTACAAAGCCAAGCTGAACAGAAAGAGGCTCAGACCAAACTAAAAGCAATTCTTGCCCCAGCACCTGAGTCAGCACCTGAAATAGCCACAATGTTCTGGACACATCTGCATAGCATATTTTGGCATTTACAGTATGTGATTTCAGACTTGCACAGAAAGTAGCCAAGAAGTCCTCAAGATCTAAGACATCTGCCTGCAACTTCCAGAGTCTACTATGAAGGAGAATCAAAATCCTTGGAAACAATTATTTCTGGTGTAGTAATTAACACCCTGAGACATGCGGCTCTCTTCTTTCACTGAATATTTGCACAGAAACACTAGCAATGCTACCAATACCAAAAAATTATCACACTTCTATAGGCCAGGACCTTGTCAAAATCAAGTTGTCAATTATTGTTCCTAAGGAAGCAGTTTGGACAGACAAGGCTTTTCCGAATTAATTTAAAGGTGTGAAAGCTTGTAAATGGCCTCTTAAAAGACTTCCTGTGACTTCATCTTTTTTATTTTATTTAAAAGATTTCACAAATAGCTAAAATAAATAGAAAATGGGAAAAAATACTAAACTTGGATTCCTCTATCTACTGTTTCTGCCTTTTCTCTTTCCATAGTGTTACACTCTAACAACCTTCCATTCTGACTTTTTCTAATTTAGGCCTTAACTTGCAACAAGCTCCCCTTGGAGTCCTGTGGAAGACTGTGTGGTTGCTCACACATGAAAGGTTGTGCAACAGGACCTTGTAGTGAGACAGTGACTTGTTCTGTGTGTGCACCGTGCCCAGCGCAACCCGGTCCTGACACCACACGGCTCCTTGGCACGGGAGCTGTACAGAGACCAGACTGAACAGAACTCCACGAGGTGAGGGTGAAGCGATGCTGTCGTACGGGCAGTGGCGGCAACCACAGAGGTAACACCAACACCGAGGGGGAGGAGAGAGAACCGGGATTACCTGCTGGGCCTGCTGCAGCAGCTCCATCCGCTCGTGCAAGATCTGGCTGTCAAACTCACGGCTCTGCCTCAGGATCTGCCGCCGCACCTTCTCCACCGCCGCACGCAAATCCTCCCGCTGGGCTTCCGTCAGCGACTCGCTCGCCCGCCTGCCTGGATCCTGCTGCAGGGCATTATACAGCGTGGCTTCCAGCTCCTGGATTTTCTAGTGCGACCCAAATCACACACAGACAGGCTGACGTTTGAATCCAGCAAGCAAACGACCCACCAACAGCTAGAGGAGAAGGCTGGCAAGCGAAGGCTAAGGCAAGAGGGCAGGATGGACACAGACAGGTAGACAGAAAGCAGCAAGCGTGAGCAGTGAGGAGCATTCCACACAGAGTGCACGCAGCCTCCCGGCACGGACTGACACCCAGGAGATGGGTCCTGTTCTAGCAAATCATTGATTCTTCCATTTAAGAAAGATTCAGAAGATAGGTCTGCATTCAACACCTGATAAAACTCCAAATCCTGATGCTAAACACTGCAAATTTAATTAAAACTAACAGATTTCCTTCAACTGCATATGAATTTTTAAGCCATACTATAAAACAAGAAAAACAAAGGAAAAACACTGAACAGCAATTTTGCTTTCTCTCTCTCTGGTCCTACTGATCTGACATCCATGGCTCACCGTCTACGTCACTGGCTTAGTTCCAAGCTGCCATAAGCAATGAAGGGAGGAACACTTGTATACACTAATCCCTCATCTGTCTCCTGCCTCTGCCAGACTCCTAACATGATTCTCATGCACTGACCAAAACTGCAGTACTTTGCAAAGCAGAGAACATAGGAGAACTTCATGTTCACATGGAAAACTGCACTCCCAAGAGGAAAGCACGGAATGATGGCAGTGTTTCCTTGATTACCAGGGTTAGTATGATCCTATCAAAAACCAGCATCCAGACTGACAATATTTGGATCAAGAGCATCTGACCACATCCCTTTGGCCCTCCTAACACCTTTGTGAGGTAGGTAATTCCATCCATATTAGTGATGCATAAACAGCTGTACAGAGAGGTTAAATGGCTTGCCCAAGGTCACAGTGCCTGCTTGCTTTTATCTCTGCTATCTGCTCTGAGCACTAGACCTTGCTTCTTCTCTGAAAACATTTTCCACATAAGAAACATTTACAATGTATAAATAGTCCTTCAGGCCATTATATTTTGATTTCCCAAAGTCTCATTATTAGCAAAGTGGTGTGTGCGGTTTTAGCAATTCCTGGATAATTCCTAACTGTCGTTTAGCCTGAGAAAAGGCAAGGTTGCAGGTTCCCTTTGTAAACCAGGAAGGGTAAGGTTGGATAGGATCACGCAGGAAGGAATCGCATAGGAAAAACAGGCATTCCTGATTTAGGATAGATTAGCAGCAGTAATACTTACAAATGCTTCAGGAAAAGAAATACTGGAAAAGTTCTAAAGTAATTTCTGGTGTATTTTACCAGTCATGGTTTTGTTCATAAATAAACCAGCTTTTCCCATTCCAGATGTACCAACAAGATGTTTGCATATCATAGAATAAAAATTGCAGTGCAAAAATGTTACACTTGTAAGTACTGTAATCCGTTTTCTAAATTTTTTTTTAAGAAATAGTTGATTTCTAGGCTGGCAGGGAAAAAAAAGATATAAAGTAAAAAAGAGCGCTATTTAAAATTAAAAGAAAAAAACCAAACCCTGCATTTTATCAAATCTGTTGAAACAGAAAAATTAAATGACTGTTCTTTTCCTACCATGTATGCCTGGTCCAGAGCTTGCTTCCTGTAGTCGAGTTCTTCCTCTAAATAACCCTTCTGCTTACTGAACAGGTCCTGAGCAATAATAAAAACAAGGGAGTGTTTGTTCTTTATCCTATTTCATGAAGAATCATAAATGTCATCATTTTTATGCAAGCTTTCCACTTGAAAGCAAAAGACAACCTGTAGCAATTAACCACGTTCATCCTAAGGATATCTGGAATATCAACTTTACAATATTAACACTTCAAATATGTGTATCATATTAACAAGTTGTTCCTAGAAAGCACTGACCTCTACACCAGTGTACAAACCTGCCAGGACCTGACAGAAGTGCACAGAGAAGCAAAAGGTGAGTGGGGATGTACATGCATGTGGTCCAATAGCTGTAGCCTGCACAGGGCAGGCCAAGGGAGGGAAAAGAGAAACATAGGAGAGGGCACTTTATGAAAATATCCCATGCATCCCCCTCGCATGGGGCAAGCACTAATTTCTGTTGTCTGATCTGTTCTAGGGAGGAAACCTGAACATGCAGGGCCACAGCTGGATTCTGCAGCACCATCTGCAGTAACATGATGTGTTACTGGAGCTGAAGCAACAGCTCAGTCCTCAGCTTGTACAGGCAGGAGGCCAATTTGAAACAGGTGAAGTGATGCCCAGAGAGGTTGAGTGACTAGCTGAAGAGCTGAAGAAGTTTTCAAGATACCTAAGATTTACAGGGATTGTCTACTTTTGTTCTTAAAAATCAAACTCCTCAACTTTCACAGTTATATATAAACCCCACAGACTGGAATTTCAGTGGAACTCAGTATCCAAAACATGATGTTTCAAGCAAGTAGTGGAAATTCAAATGGTTCTCTGATTAATCAAGCCTTTAGAGTGTTTTGAATCAGAATGGTTTGGGTCGGAAGGGACCTCAAAGATCATTTAGACCCAACCACCCTGCCATGGGCAGGGACACCTTCCCCTAGACCAGGTTCCATGGTAGAACACAGAACATAAAATAGTTACTTAATTTTATTAGCTTTTCTTGCAAAACAGGTTTTCACACTCAAAAGAATTAGTAGTAGACCAGAAAGCAGAAAAGCTCTTTGACTCAGTATTTTCCATAATTCTTTTTTCTAATCAACAAACTTTTGCATTTCCTCAACCTATAGAATAAATGCCAAATAAATACATTGGGTTCTTAAGATCACTAATTGCAGATTTATTAACAGTATTGAAAAATTCAAACAGTGCTGTTCTGGTTAGTTATATTGGATATGGGATTGCCTCAAAGTCATTTATTGGGCCAGATTTTGCCTTCAGACATATATGTGGACTTCTGACAACTTTTCTGTCAGTTGTCAGTGCAGAACTGGTGACTGTAGCAACATATAAGAACAGTATTAGACAATTCAAAGGAACAAGGTGCTACTTGTTCTCTGTATAAGACATATAATATTTATTATTAATTTATTTTGTAAAGTTGGAGTTCTTTTCATGACTTATTAATTCATATTGCAGGCAAACGCAGAGTTTAAGCCAGGCCTTGGTCTTGGGGCTGGAATTTGGTTGACAACAGATGGGTATCTACTGCTATGACAGCCATTTCAGAATCTTCTGCTCCAGCATATTCTAGATATGCTACTGGTCCTGAAGGGAAAGGGTCTCCAACAAGTCCTGTAGGACATATTTCACAGCCCTTTGTGGACATCTCCAGAACTCTGAGTTCAGAACTCTGGAGAATGTGATATGGCATTAGACACCATGTTTATGCCGCTGAATCCCGCCTTGACTACCCTTGGCTTGTTTTCTGACATGGGCGGGTTACAGCAACTGCAAGGCTGAGGTACAGGATGAAACACCACCATGCACTGTGAATGCACAGCAAAGGACAGGCCTGGTCCTGACTGTCTTACAGGTGTCTGACACCACAGAGGTAGATTGACTTGTCTGAGACTATGAAGTGGGTCAGAGCTACCAAAAGACCCCAGAATAGCAGTGCAGCTGCCCTGATCACGTTACGTCTCCAAAAGGGTTTGTAAAAGCTGCCCACAGAAAGCAAGAGGGAAGGAGACAAGAATAGGATCTCAGACCCTTAAGACGCGTTTCAAGGATGACTAAACCAGTGCCCAGTCTTTCTAGAAGTCTCATGCTAGAATATAATTTCTCAACTCATTGAGTTAATCATTAGGAATGCAGATTCCCAGATTGCTGTGCTAAACAAATAGATGCAAGGGCTATCCAGAGTAAGGCTTGAAAACATCACAGATAATAAGGGGGAAGATAATATATCAAGTTACAAAGCCCCTATTTTTTTCCAATGCTTTTTACAAAAGAATCTTGTATTTGTGGGCATTTTCCTTTCCCCAAGCCTTTGTATTTTTCCAAAACAAGAGTTAAAAATAAAGAAATACTACATGTGGAAAATATCTTATCTATGTTAAAGTACCATTGGTATGACAGGTTACAGTCAACAGAGAACACGGTCTGAGCACTTCTCTTTTTGTTTGTGGCTTAAACACACACTTCTTCAGTGGCCCTGGGCAAATCACTTAACCTCCCTGTCTCATTGTCCTGTTCTTTAGGATGAATGCAATGCTGCTTATTTATCTACCTGCAAAAGGTGTGGTGAGGATTAATCAGTGTTTGGAAAACCATTTGAAGATGTGAAGCACAGCATGCATGGTAAATCAATAAAACCAAACACTCCTTCTAAAATTGTTCAACATCTGGAAAAACCAGGTCAGTTTGTTCAAGACAGAACTGCTTTTTGAGAAAACATTCTGTCTTTAGGCTTGAAGACCGTGGGGCAGGAAAGGTCATCTGGAGTAAGAGGTCTTGACAGCTTGTCCAGAAGCTGAGTACCAGAGAGCAAAGAAATACCCTTGCCAATTCTACCAGCATGACCCCAAGATTAAAAAATGATGCTGCTGCCCAACAAATTAATACACAAAGAAAGCAAAAAGACAATTTAACACTGTTTGGTCAATGTGCTCTGCAGTTATGCCTCTGTGCCCTAATTTGTATATATTTTGCTATTTTTGTTCTATATAGATTTGAAAGTTCTGTCTCACCCCAAAGAATACAGGCAATAGATTATCCTAGAAACCACTTGTTGATTTTACCATGAAGCCATCTCCGTGAAGCAGAGAAAGGCAGCAAACCAGCCTGGGATGAAATATATACACATTCCCTTGAGATGAGTTTTAGCTAAATGAATTATACTTTTAGCTATTGTTCCTTACCTTTTCATTCTCCAGGTCTAACATCTTCTGTGTCAGTGCAGCTTCTGTCCCCTCTATCTGTTTCAACCACTACAGCAGTGTGAAGAGGAAAAAATAGAAAAGGAACAGAGCTTTTGAAGAAGTTTCTGCCAAACATTTTGCAAGTTTGTTGCCAACACTTCCAGGCATAATGCTCCTCCCCATGCTATTTATTCACTCTGAAGACACCCGTGAATAAAGAGGTTGTGAGAGCACAGGCAGAATGGAGGACTGCAGAGACATACTAAAGACTAATCAGTGGAGGTTGCATTCCTACAGTAAATTAAATGGGGTTTTCCCCTGTAAAGTTCAAGAAACAACACAGGCTTTGGTCAAGAATGAAAAATCAACCTGATTGTTTCTTACTCAAATGCTTGTTGGTCTGATTTGTGAAACCATCATCTGACTTCAGGCCTCCAGTCCTGCATTTTTCCAGAGGGCAATTTAAACAAAAGACAAGATTGAAAACTCAACACCTAATTTTGTATGGCTTGCCGAACTCTTTGTGGGAAGAGGCTCACTTGTAAAACACTGGTAATGTAGAGAGAAAAATAAAACAGACAGACAGGTGGAAGCTCTTGTTACTATGAACCCCTTACCATTATGGTGACATTTAAAACAATCAAAATGAAGAACAGCCATTGCATTCCAAAGGTAAAAATTACACATCATAGTAGCTAAATGCATGGATACAAGGTTCTTGCTTAATTTCTAACCATCATCAGGATTATACTGTTTCAATTTAAGTTTATTGGAATAGATGGGAATGGTCAATTCTGAATTGTTTCATTTCATTTCCCTACTGGTCTACAATAAGGACCCATGACTACAGAGAGCAGATTTTAGACTAATGCTTGTTTTTGCAGCACCAGCTCCCATTCAACCACAACTTTGCCACTGATAATTATCAGTTTCTTCAAATGCCTTGTTTGCTAACACTAGACTAATCACATCTGCTTTAAATCATTGGTAACCACTGCACATCAACTCCTTTAATTTAGTTTTGGTGAATTCATTAGGGCTCAGAATCAAAGGAATTAATGACATACTAGCTTTTCCCCCAAAGAACCTGGATAGGAAATTTCAAACATAAGTTTACAAATTAACAAAATGTGAATTCATTACTTCATCATTTTGAACTACCTTCTTTAAGAGACTAATGAATAAAAACAGAAATTTGTTTTATCTCCTTAGCAGGTTAGCCTTCTACAGAAAAAAATTAACAGGAACACCATATTGCGCAGAGATTTTGTTTTCACCATCTTTGTTTTCTTCATTTTGAAGGTGACAAGCTGAAGATATTCCTAAGGAAAGCCTCACCACTGCTATTCAGCAAGACTGTGAGCATTCTGAACCTTTGAAATCAATGGAAATGGAAAATCCTGAGCATCCCTCACAGCTACCCTCAATCAAGTGAAGGGCTATTTGCAAAAATTAGAGCTCTAATTTTTTTGAAGGTATGCAAATGATACACAAAACTTAATGTTGATTCTGATCTTTCTACGCCTGTTAGTCTTTCTGGAACCAAGGGGCACGGGAAACACAACCATGTATTTTTAGGAGTCTGTATCTTAGCCTTCTATAGTGGGGTTCTTCCACTTTCATTTTTTGGATGTAAAGTGCTAAAATCATCACCTTCTCTTTTAATGCCATAACACACCAAAAACCATAGGGATTTTAGCTCTTTTCCCCATTTTTATTTTGCCTATAGCAAGCACTCAAATTAATGATTATTAAATTGCCTAATATAGATTATTTACTTTAAGTTATTCAGATAAATAGATTATCAAAATTATATCAATTAAAGCAATTATTAAAATTGTTCAAATTTTAGTTTAAAATCTCTGATTCTGAATTTCAACAATACATCAGGAAAGATTTAATAGAAACATATGAAAAGGATGCACAGAGCTTCTTCAGAGAAATATGCAAGTATTTCTTCATTCTAACTGTCACCCTTTTTCATAAACAGATTATATTCTCTGGCAGTAAAGAACTAGCCATACAGAAATGAGTGACCTGATTGATTACTTATCTTGTGAAAACTACTTTTTCTCTATGTCCACTAATTTACAGAGGAAAGGACCACTGACTTTTTAGTTTAGCTACTACTCTGAGCCTTTTCAGTCATCCACAGAAATGAGCCCAAAAGGGACCACGGGCACCTTACATCTGTTCCCAGAGCACTGAGGACACCACCATTTCTGGGAATGAAGTCTATTGTGTTAAGTGGATTTTTAGTACTTCATGCCAAGGGAATATCTCCAAAACATGTTTTTATTTTTAAACTCAGTTTCTTTCTTAAATTTGGCTTTACCTCAAGACATCCCAATCCCAAAATTCATGTAAGGATGAATACATGCTCCAATCCACATGACCTGAACAGAAAAGCTGTGCCTCCCCGGCAAAGTTATGAGGTATCTTAGAAGACACAGTCAGTTTCTAGCAGAGAAAAATATTTATTGAATTCTACCTTTTCACAGAGGGAAAGCACAGTCCCAGCTTGGATTATTGCAACCTGCTCTTCATTTCTCAAATTCTAAAATACAAAAAGATCCATTTTAAATTGGATTAAAAATCATCTTTTAATACAAGCATTAAGTTTTAATCGCACTTAAAAAAATAAATCAGTTACAACATTTAGGATTATAGACATGACTAAAAATGATCATGACTGAAAGTATTGAAAGTTAAACCAGGAGTGCTTAGTTCCACTCTATTTCAGCATACCAGCCCCACAACACTTTCAACAGATCATTCAATGAAACAGATCATTCAATGAAAATTAAGTGGTTTCAGTTAGGGATTTTGCTATTTTTTTCCTATTTTTGCCGGTTCACTGGACTAAGCCCTGCAGCAAGTGAATCTCCCTTTCATGCACTTCAGACTTCCAATTAAAGAGAACAATGGAAAGAGTAAGTATCACGGAAAGCTCCACAGGACTTGCAACATAACATGCAAATCTTGAACTTAAAACTAGTATTATAAAGACCTCAATCTGTTAAATCTAGCTAAAACCTGGACTCACCTCCCCTGATGTTTGTGCCCCAAATGTGTGACCAAGATTTTACACTGTGTTTAGCAAAAAAGAGGAAAAAGGGGAGACAGTTATCCTTGTCTTTCTCCCAGAAAATCCACTCCTGGCAGTGACAGCCTTCACAGCAGAAGGTGCTACTATTACTACTCAGGAGGGATAATTCACAACCAACTTGGTCTGGCTTTGACTTCTGGTTTGTATCTTTTCACTTTCCCTATCACAGTGCCTTTTTTCCATGTCATTCAATCAAGACCAAATTCTACCTTAAAAAAAAATACACAACCATTAGTTTAACTAAAAAATTTCATGTTGTAAAAGCAGTTCCTAACCATTCATATTTTTCATACAAATACAGGCATATAAAAATCATCCTGCGCATTGTTTTGGATGTCGGTATCTGCTGTGGGAAAAAAATGCTTTAAATTAACCATGAAATTGAAGGTACATTTAAAAGTAAAAAATTGTTACCCCATTATCTCCAAGAATATCTAGCTTCTTCATTAGTTCAGATATATTCACGTCCTGAAAAAGATGTTCAACACTTACTTTTTATGATGTAGGTGAGAAACAGTTTTTATATGCTATATTTTATGTACCCTTTATTCACTTCTGCATGCAAAAAAACTTCAAATGTAAATAAGTGAAACATTAGTTCTGCATCACAATTACAAAAGGATTACTGGTACTTTCAAAGACAAAACCAAAAATCCCTCTCAATTGTAACAAGCAACCTGGATGTCTGTGCATGAGGGGAGAATGTTTCTGTATCATTCACACATCATCTGGCTAATGTGTGTAGAGGAAAGATCAAAACTGATAAACAGGCTTAAAAGACGTAAAGATAAGGGGCTTTAAAAACTATTTTTTGTTTGTTTGGAGTGGAGCATCAACCACATCAAGCTACAGAAGTTAAAAGGACAGAGAGCATGAACAAATAATTGCTAAGAAGGTTTGCGGGGTGGTTTGCTTTTTATTTTCTTTGTTAAACAAAACCATGGAGTCTCAAATCAGCCTTACAGTGGCAGAAGGAAATGTGCGCAGTGGGTTGAACATGCTCCTCCAAATATTATCAGCTCATAATCATCCTTCTGATTAGAAAGCCACATTTTGCTGCCACTCAGCTCTCAGAAAATGAACTGAACAACCCATGCTTATTAAGGCTCAGCCACTGAAATACAGAAAACCACTCCTCTGATTCAAGAGAGAGGAATAAATTCATGCAATCACAGCGTCATAGAATATGCCCAGTTGGAAGGGATGCATCAGGATCATTGAGTCCAATTTCTGGTCCTGTACAGCACCATCCCCAAGTGTCACACCATACGCCTGAGAGCAGTGTCCAAACACTTACTGCTCTGTTAGGCTTGGTGCTGTGACCCCTGCCCTGGGGAGCCCGTTCCAGTGCCCAACCACCCTCTGGGTGAAGAACTTTTTCCGGATAAAATTCACATGTCAGTATTTAACACTATGCCAGGGTCCATTGCTAGGCCCCAGAACTCCATTTAAGCTTAAAAAGTTGTTGGAAAGGGTCATGGAACTGTTCAACCAGCAGTAATCACATTCTCCTGAACTATCCCAAGTTCGGTCTGCAAGTTAACATGGACCAGGGATCATTTCCATTGACAGCTTGTATGCAGCCATGCTATTTGAAGGCAGGAAGCCTTGAGAGCATGGGAATAGACCAGTTCATGTTAGTCCAAAATGCTTAATACACATACATAAAGCAAAAGAGCCTTGTTAAATGCTGCCACCCTCCACTTCTATTCATATTCAGCACTTAGCAAAGGCCAACATGTCACAGGGCCATGTGTTGTGTTCAAGTTGTTCTATCCTGAGAAGTCCTTTCCTCCCTCCTTTCCCAAAAACTTCAGGGGTGTTCCCAAATGCTGCATGAACTATTTAACGGTGTGTACCACTAACTTTAGAATGGTGCAGATCATAATTCACTTGTGCTTGGATCAATGTTAAAAACAAAACTGTTGATTATGATCAGCATTGACAATGCTGAACAGAATCTTCTCTACCCCACCAGTAAAACTAGTGAAGAATGGAATTTACTAAGTTCTTGCATCTACTGAGCCAGAAATAATCATTCTGATTAATTTATTTCCATATGACACATAAAGGAAGAATCAGAAACCAAACCAGATATTGCATCATGCTGGAATCTACATTGCTACTAATGGCTAATAATTCTGAAAAACACTGAAAACAGATAAAAGGTCAATTTGTCTGCCCATATTAGGTGACTGCCCCACCTTCCATGTAAACGAACTGAAAGGCAGATTGAAAAGAACCCACCTGTGAAAGCATACCACAGATGACAATGGAAAAATATAGGGATTATGGATTCTGGTACACTGTACCTGCTACAGCCAACATGCAGATTAGAATAACAGATAAACTAAAAGCAGGTCTGGCTCTATTTGTAGGTATTATGCTAACGGATGACTCTTGGTGTGGTTTGGGAGATTAGTATCCAACCAAATCTCCAAGTAAGAATCATCCTTTAACTTTTTCTTTCAGACTATCCAGCTTCCTAAAAATACGCAGCCAACAATTTCAGTTTATTTCCTCTAGAGATCATACTGTGCTCATTAAAGCACTGAATAGCAACAAGCCCCCTATAAGAGGACTTCTAAGCACAACTGAAAATACGACCATAAATCACTAGTGAGTGGCATGGAGATTATGCTTTAGTTACATGTAGAAAATTTACCCTGGCCTGTTGTGCAACATTACTGACAACACGTCTGAATTCAGTCTTAAGTGAACCAGCATGAAAATCAAGTTGCATAAATAGCCTGTTTGTGGGGGAACAGGAGTGAAGAGAGTAATTCTTGCTTCCTTATATCAGAAGCTAATGAAGGGAGATCCTGATGGTTATCTTGTTCTTGTTCTAAAAGAGTTCCACCTATCTGAATGAGTTTTGCATCAGGCACCTCATGCTTTCAAGGCCCTGGCCTTGGCAAACAACTTAAGCATATTCATTAAACAAACAAAAGGCTTCACTAAACTGGGTGTAAAGTAAGAGCTGAATGTCGTATTTCTAAACTTAGATGAAGACACTTAGTATCACGAACCACGTACTGTAGCAAGCCTGACAATGAATCGCATCAACATCCACATTCTTTCCTAGACCAAATGTAAATTATCTTGATTGACCAGCCTGCAGTTTCACTGAGGAACTCCTGACAGATCACCAGAACATACTCTTATGAAACCATTTCCCCAGTTAAAAGTATCTTTTCTTACTAAATTTATTTTTTCACATTTTCTTCCCTGGCAAGTGTCAAACCCTTTGTCTGGATATTACACTGGTCATTCAAAAGGAGTTCCTAGCCATCCAACTGTTTCTAGTGCTCTGCATATACCTTTATTCCTTCCTGGTGGCAGAACAGTTGAAGTGCACTTCCATTGTTTTCAGGGAAGGTGGTTATATGAAGATTAAATGCTGGTGACCTTCGTTCTCTCTCCTGAGGAAAGATTTGTTTAAAAACAACATTTGTGATAATACATTGACATTTATTCCCCACCTTTACAACACATACTTGTACATTAAAAAGGCAGATTCCTCTTCCCATTCCAAATCTATAGTATTTCCTCTTTTACCATATTTGAAGAATTTTGGCTAAATAGAAAAATAGTGTTAGCTGCCAACTGATTCCATGCACAGAGTTTCTGCAAAGTTATCTGACGCTCCCCAGCTGCAGAACCCTTGCAACAGTGACCCTAATTGACTGGAGCCCTAAAATACTCTGCCAGTTTTTATGTTGATTATAACCTTATTTAACTACTGTTTTCTTTCATGGAACAATAAAACAATTTAGAAAGGAGAATCTGCAGAAAAAGGTTTGAACTCCATCATGAAATAGTATTATTGAAGATTTTCTCACTATAATTAAACCTGTGTGCCTGCTCCTCATTTATTCTACAGTCTATCTTCCTATTAGAGCATTTAAAATCCTCATTCATATTCACTGTACAATCTAGGATGTCAGAATATGTTGAAAGGCAGCACTATTCTACAGTTATAATATTCTTTGTGCCGACACTAAAAATTATGAATTCTCGTTTATCTAAAGCTATAGCATATCTAAAACTTAACTAGTCTCTGTACACGA
>VYZQ01044939.1:6739-34810 GCA_013400655.1 Mystacornis crossleyi
GTCTGATCCTTTGTTTGTCCTGTATGTGCTGTGGGATCACATTCAAGAGGATCTGTCCCATAAAAGAATTTTTTGTCAAGGAAAAATAGGATGTGATAGATACCCAAATTAAAAGGACCCGTGAATCTCACCCAGTCCTTGTGCCAAGAGCTGAACCATGCTGATTTAACTCATCTGCAGAAATAAAAGCATCTTTCTTACTAGTGCAAACTTTGCAAGAATTAGTCATGTAATCTGTACTAAAATTCTCAGATTTCAGTTTGTTTTCAGACACAATGAACACCTTTGCATGGCAAATGATTCCTCCCAGAAAAATAGCTACAAAATAGGTGAAGCTCTTCAAATACTGGTATTCAAATTAATGGCAACTAATATCAAGTAAGCTCTTTTGAGAACATTCCATCAGGCTACCTTTTTTTTCTATCCTAGATTTGAATAAAACTTAATAATAATTAATTTCATAGTATTTAGGGAAGAAGATTTAGAACAAACTTAGTGTGCAAAAGGTTTTACACAAGATCTGCAGCTAATAAAATGTGATATCAGTGCAATGAAAAATCCTGAAGATCTGCACCTGATCAAAAGTGTCATCAATGTAATAAAGAAAATTAGGCAAGAGAGCATCTAGATGTTCCTCAGCCTTTCAAAGTCACCTCTCTGGAATCATGAAAATTTCATCATGAACAAAAAAAGCCAATGTGAACATACAAGGTAGAAAGTACTTTAGGCTTTCTAAGCGGATGAGAAATTAAAACACATTTGATAGAGTCTGGGTCTACTGAAGCCCAGCTTATGAAATATTATTCCAGTACAGACCTTTAAACAGCAGAAGTACTTAATGTGAGAACAATACCAAAAATATGAGCAGGTAAGGATCATTCCTGAGAGCTGAGTTCTGGAGTGCTGCAGAATGAGGACTGATAACCCCAAGGCAGTATCCTGGTGCCGTCTGCAGTTAAAGTGCTGTTTTGGAAGACATTTGCTTCTCCACCAACAGACCTAGACACAAAGGAAGAGTGAACTTTAAGTACCATTTTGTAGTTTTTCAGTGCCGTAAAGCTGTTGCCTTGGGGAGGGTTGATGTTCAGTAACAGATGAAAGGTCCACCCAGCAAGATCAGCAGGCAGAGAGGCAGGCTAGAGGTACAGAGTTCAGGTGACTGGTGGAATCAGAGGCAGTATAGAAAAAGTTTTGTCTCTGAATGCAGAGTGTTTATCATTTTTAGAAATGCAAAAGCTGGTTTTCATTGCTGATTTTAAATCAAATACAGAAAACACTGTCTGTCGCTGTTTTAAATTGTTTTGAATAGTAAAGTACCCTGGGACTTTTGCTGCATGAAAGATAGTACCTCAAAGTGCTTTATTGTTGTAATTTCCATGGAAATTAACATTTACTCGCATGCTTATCACACTTTTTGTGTAATGTAGGGTATAACCATCAAAATCCCTTTGAAATACAGTCACTGAGGTATCATCAATCTGACTCAAGATTTGTTCTACTTTTCTGCTTGAATTTGCTGAATATTTTTCCTTTTCCTCCTGGTGCTGAGCTATACAAGTTAATGCTGAAATGTGCTTTAAAATTCAGCAGTCATTTCCTTCTGTTTGGTTTTATTTCCCCATCTTTCCTATTCACTTTCTTGCCTATCCCTCCTTCTGTGTCCACTTAAAAGGCACTTAACCACTGTATGCTCTTTACAGCACCAGCGGAAAGTCACAGAATGTAAATCCACAGGGAATTTCACCCATGCTCTGCACCCAGGCTGACATTCATCTCAAGTTTTCACAGTGGAACCTTAGAGTTGATATTAGAGGGAAAGAAGAGCTGTCACTCCCTGGAACAGGATTCCCAAGGAAGAGGCAGAGTCACCATCCCTAGAGGCGTTTAAGAGATGTGTAGCTCTAGCACTCAGGGACATGGTTTAGTGGTGGGCTTGGGCAGTGCTCAGTTAATGGCTGCACTCAATCATCTAAGAGGTCTTTTCCAGCCTAAATGATTCTACGATTCTACGATCCAGGTGCAAGAAGAAGAACGTTTATCATCTAATCTTCAGAGAGACTCACACTAAATTTCTTCAGTCTTTCCTTCCCTATGTTGCACCACGCGCATGTGCACACACACTCTGTGTGGACTTATCCAAACACGGATTGCTAAAATTGTAATAAAACCTCTATGTAAAATTATGTTTTAAACTAGATGACTTGTAAAATGATCACAGGACATTAGCTGATGAAGATACAGGAACTGTGAAAAGAAGGCAGATATTGGGAATGAAACTCAACAAATATTTTGCAAGTGAATATAAGTGACTGAGGCTCTCAAAGAGCACATGAACTTCTGCTCCAGTGTCCATTCACTGGGTACAAAGGGGGAGATATTTCAAGAGACAAAGAGGAAAGTAAAGAAAGAAGCTGTTAAGTGTGCCTCTGGGGCCTCTGGAACACCAAACTGATGGTGTAAGTTAGCTCAGTAACTAATACACACCTAGAACCAGAGCCACTGCTGGTAAGTCTAAGTTAAATGCTGCATCTCACCGTATTAGATAACTGATTGAATTTTTGTAAATCTGTATTATTGCTGATGCAAGTGGATTTCTTTCTTTATCTTAGTAGTAACAAAACCAACACTCTGTTCCAGTGGGAACACTTTGTTTTCTATGCCTAGGATTACAGTCCAAACGACCCAGATTTTACAGAAATCAAGTGTGGTGGTTTGAGACTGGTTAGGCACCAAGCACCACGAAAAACTAGTCACATACTTGCCTCTGCTGTAGCTGAGCAGAGAAGAGGAAGTTAAAATAGCATTTTCATGAGGCAACATAAGGATTATTGAGGAAAAAAGGAAAATGTCAAGGCAAAACAGGTCCAAAGTTACAGTATAAAGAAGATTTATTATTAACAGAATTAAAAGTAAAAAGAATAATGAGAAACCAAAGCAAACTTTCAGAACACCTTTCTCTTCCACTACTTCCCTCTTTCCACCAAACCACACAAGGGAAACAAACATGGGGTTTTGGTCAGTGTTTCATGTCTTAAGAGTCTTTCTTTATGTTTAAGGAAAAAATGTTCTCCTGCTGTGTCGTGGGATCCGTCCGACAGGAGATAGTTCTCTGCGAACTCCTCTGGAGTGGTTTCAAACTTCACAAGCAACAGCCCCACCCGAATGTGCTGCAGTGAAAACATCCCTCCCACGAATCTCGCAGTCTTCCCACAACTGCCGGCATGGGCCATAATAATCATGGGGTTTTAGTCTTTTAAGGAGGAGCTATTCCAGTCTGAAAACAAAGGCTCTCCTCTTCAATTTCTAAAAGTCTCTCACAGCATTTATGGGCTCTGGTATGAGCACTTTTTCTTCATGGGCTGTGCTTGAATCTCTTCAGCCCCCATGTACCTCATCTCATGAATTACAGGGAAAAATAATTTGGTATATTATAGTCCTCACCACAGCTTGCAGGAGAATTCCAGCTCTGGTGCTGGGAGCACCTCCTCTCTTTCCCATCCCCCACTGACCTCCGTGTTGCCATGTTCTCCTTCCTCACGTGACCTTACTTTTCTCTCTGACTTGGAAGAAAGTCAGTATCTCTTAGCTGCTGCTGAGAAATTGATCTCATCTGGGCTCTGCATTGGGGAAATTCCTGCCCTATTTCCTGTTGTCAGCTGCATGGTGTTTTTTGTCTGGTTTGGTGTGAGTATGGAAGGGCCCACTGGCCCCACATGGGCTGCGCTGGCTCCAGAGACCCACGGTGTGCAATTCCGGCTGCTCATGGCTGCTCACGGCTGTTCACAGCTGCTCGTGGCTCTGGGGTGCTTCTCCCTCCAGCCCAGCTCCACGTCGTTCCTGGACAGGGCCTGGAAGTCCCACCTTTGCCACGCCCTGGCACGGAAGCAGGAACAAAAGGAACTTACAGTGCTTCCTTGTTTTTTTTAAATATATCCTCACAGAGGCGTTACCAGCATGTTTAATTGGTCAGGCAACCTGTCTATCAACTATTTGACTCTGTGTCTGTCACAGAAGTTTTTCTAAACTGCTAAACCACCACATCAGCTAAACCACCACATCAAGACAGCTCAAGAGACTGGTCGTATTTGAACAACACAAAATACAGCTGGAAACTTCAAGGAATTCATACAGCTGAATTCCTGGTTGTTAATTTTCTCCTGTTGCTTATATTGTCTTCATCTAGAGTTTTCCTTCTAAACTTCACTATTTTAATGACATCCACACATAGTGACTTTATCTTCCCTCTAAAAAGTAAACACTAACAATGACCCTTACGGAACGGCATGTTATTTCGAAGTATTGTTTTAATTATTTTATAGCACACCAATAATCAACTTCCCCAAGGATTAGAATTATTTTTGTAATTAATTGAATTTACTATTACGTAACTGCCAGTGAAGGCAATATACCTGCTTTTAAGGGACATTTTTGTGTACAAATATTTTGACGCTAAAGATAAGTCATGGAAAAATGGGATTGTCTCAATATTGGACAAAATAACATTAAGCAGCATTAGCAGCAGCCTTGCAGATAGACCAGAGCTGGGACTTCGCTGCTCTAAAGTTTTTTCATGGTCAGTGGCATGTGAGACCTTGGAGAAGTCATGTCACCCTGGTGTACTTCAGTTTTCTTGCCCACTAACTGCGTGCTAATAATAAAAGGACATAACAAGTCATGAGGAGTTTCAAGGTGCTGGAGAGCAGATAGATATCCTCATTAGTGCCAGAGAGAAATAAATTGGCAAGAATCCTGTGTCTTAATGACTGTTATTCTATACAGTGAAATCCAAAATTCCCTGACAGGAGGTGTTATAAGTGGCCTTACCTAGAGCTGCTTTATCCATCTATCAAAGCATCAAAGGAGGAAGAGAAAATGGCAGTTAAATTTCTGCTTATTTTCTCTGGTATTCTACTCTAAGTTAGTGCTAATGTCAATTAGGTATATTCATCAGCTTTGACATTTTGTACTTGACAAATTGATGAAGGTTTAGTAATGCAGTACAATTTTCCTTATCAAAACTTATTTTTTTTTAAGACTTTTAATTACTACACATCTTAACCAGTATGGGTTTTACTTCTGATTAAAGTAGCCATTGAAATCTTGACAATGCTTGACACACTCCATTTGAATTTAATTAACTTTTTTCTTTCCCTTTTTTATTAGCTACTGTGAAGGGAAAGAGAGTTGAGAAGCAAGAAAATGCAGCTTTTTACATAGTAACAGATGCTCTTGGTAGCATAAAAAAGTTCTCACTTTATTAACAATAGGAATACCCAAATTAATCAATACTTAGTACTGAAGTCACAATATTTCTTCTGGAACTGGTGGAAAAAGTCATGAGTCAAAGAATCTTTGAATCATAACAAGATTTTGGGTTGGAGGGATCTTAGAAATCATCTAGTTCTGACCCGTTCCCACAAGCAGGACACCTTTCACTATTAGAGGTTGCTCCAAGCCCCATCCAGCCTGGCCTTGGAGCCTCCCAGGAATGGGGCAGCCACAACAACTCTGGGCAACCTGTGCCAGGGCCTCACCACCCTCACAGACAGGAATTCCTTCCCAGTATCCCATCTAACGCTGCCCTCTGGCACTGGGAAGTCATTCCCCTTTGCCCTGTCACTCCAGGCCCTTTCCCAAAGTCCCTCTCCAGTTTTCTTGGAGTTCCTTTAGGTACTAGAAAGAACTCTGAGATCTCCCTGAAGACGTCTCAATAATCTCCTGTTCTGAACAATCCCAGTTCTCTCTCAATTTAATGATTATGGACATCGCAAAAAGATATTGTTATGAAGCACAGATTAATTGATTTATATTGGATTTTTTAAAATGGTGAACTTGTTTATCAATAACCATGACATTTCAGAGAATGAAAAGAATCAGCCCTGCATGAAATAAGAGCAATAAGAGAAATGCTGAATAATGCATATAACAATTCCTTAACAAATTCTACCATATCAGCTTAACTTTTAACTAAAAATAGCAGATGTTACAGAAAATGTGGGCCTCATGATCAAGAATTCAGAAAACTTTTAATCTTCATTTTGTGGGTACGATTTTAGAATCCTGACAAAGTCAGGGTTGTCTGGTATGGCATCTCTCCAGGATTTCATCATGCCAAGTCATCATCAGTGATGATGGTTTATTCACCCTGTAATAAATTTAAATCATCACTTTTGTCCCCTTTCCTCACCAATCAGAGATTCTAGAAACTAGATTTTGCTTCAAATTTTAAGAAAGTGTCATGAACAGAAGTATAACAGATCTTATTGCTTCTACCTGTCCAGTGTTTTCATGCTAATATAAGAGCATTATTCATATTTGAACCTTAGCGGGTTTCTATTCCAGCCTTCTGCTCAAGGCAGAATTGCCCTGAATTCAGACAAAGTTCCTGTCAGCTTTCACCAGTGTCTTCCTGGGTGAAAGAATTCATTGTTTTCTTAGGTAACCTATTGGAACGCCTGAACATTCTTGCCCTGAGAAATATTTCTTTATGTCAAATTGTAACCATCCCCATTTCAATTTATGACCCTTTTCTTTTATCCTCCTGCCACCAACCTCGTTAAATATTCTCCACCTATTCAGAAACTCCTTGCAGGTATGGAGAGGACGCTGTCAGGTACCCTCTAAGCCACTTCTGTTCATGGCTGGATAAGCTCAGTTTCCTCAATTCCTCACAGGGCAAATGCTCTGGACCCGAATATTTTGCTGGCCTTTTCCAGACTCAGTGCAGTTTATCAGTGTATTTCTTATATCAAAGCGTTCAAAACTGGCTCATCACACATAAAGGAAAAGGAATATCTGTATCCCTTTTTAAGCAACTTAAACTAGTCTTTGTTACCTTTCTGTAACTCAGCACTTTGCAGACTTTTAGCAATATATGATGAAGGAAAGTATTTCTAATTTGAATTTACTTAATTTTGGTGTAGCAGTTGTTCACTGATTAAACACATCAAGTTTCATATTACACAGGAATTAGATTTAACACTTAAAATCAATACCAAACCCACAATATATCAGCTTTAACAGCAAAAGCCTGCTGAGATATTGCTGGAGATATTAGCAAACCCTATGCATATGTGATATGATTATTTATTTTTATAAAATACATGAAAAAAATTGCTTGTTAAATCTTCCCTTCGTATGGAAGCTGAAACCTTGCTTCCTATCAACATCCACGGGAGATTTTCCATGAACTTCAACAGGAGTCATAACTCATCCAGAATACACAAACAGGGCCTCTGTCTGAATATGAATTCAAGCATTAAGCTATAAATAATAAATGTAGAATTTGAATTGAAAAATAGGCAAATGTTTTACAAAATGTGATGCCTGAATTACTTCTTAGACACTATATGAGAGACATAGCCATGGGTGACTTAAACAGCCATGGGTTTCTTTAGGATCTTCTTAATTTCTGTAGGAGATGTTGTCCGTCATGCCCTGAATCCAGCCACACCATCCTTGTCCTTGTCCTTCATGTTTTTTAATGTCAGTGGTAGCAGTGTTCCTGCAGTAAGGAATCAGGATGTATATGATTTAATACTGCGGATAGCTGCTTCTGATTTACACTTTTATTTCTCTTTCTAATTACTGTGCACTATTAAAAATGCTGAGAGCAAAGGCATTGGATTAAACCTCTATAAATGAAAGACAAAAAACTTCACAGAGACCTGGAAATTTTGCAAAATCACATTAAAGTAAAATGAGACTGCTAGAACACTGGGTTAATAGAAACAAAAAGCTGAAGTTGTAGTAGAAGAAGCAAACCCAGCTCTTCCTATTTCTCATACCCATTGAACTACCAGTTCATCAGGATATGTAAATGCTTTCAATCAACACTATCACGTTGAATTTCCAAGAATCAACTACCAATATGTAATAATAATATTATAATAATATAAGTAATAGAAGTACCAGTATTGATTCTTGGATGACAAAGCAGAAAACTGATTTTCTCTGGTTGTTCCATGCTGTTTGGACAAGACTCCCCCAGATTTGGGGAAGGCTCTGTTATGCCCTATTCATGTTTCTGCTCTGAATTTTGGATCCCTACATCTCAAGCAGAGTCCTATTTATTTGATTTAATTCCTGCTCTTTCCTCTCTCTTGATTTTTCTAGTCTGGATCTTTCCTCAAGGCATCACATCATAGATGTTCATCCATGAGCAGGTCTTGACCATTCTTGAGATCAATATATCTGGGTGAAAACAAAACATTCTCAGTGCAGTGCTGTCTGCAGAGGGCCAGTGCATGAAAATGTGCATTTTTTTCTTGAAGCAACTCAGCAAGAAGAAAGCACAATAAAAGCTTTCTGACTAATCTGAGACTTCCTAAGGGGACCGGTGTGAACCTCTCAGCTCACTTCCAAAAAACCAGAAGCCATGAAGCTGCTGAGTTGTCTTTGCCATGGAGGGCCTGACAGAGACCTTGGCTCTGCATGTTCCTTTGTGCTGTAGGAATCACCCTGCTTTCTCCAGGCAGAGAAATGTGCATCATCACTTGTCACTGTTGGGCTACAGTTCAAAGGCAAAACTCAGCCTCAAGCTTACACAGAGCCACATGCCCAAATTCATCTCTACATTATCCTGTAACCAAAAGAAGTATCTCTTGCTAATCAGACACACCTTTAACAGCAGCAGAACAGCAAAAGAAAGAAGATGCATCTTATTTGACAGCCTAGTTCCCAGTTGTTCCTGGCTGCTTCCCAGAAGCACCATAAAATGTCTCTCCTGTAGGAGCCAAATATCCCCTTCCATTAAAGTCACAGAATGCAAAAAGTTGTAAGTCGTAAATGCTATATACTTTTTGCAAGCATGATAGAGTAGAGACATCAGGGTAATGGGTAATAATGAAAAGGAAAATCAGCAAGCAAGTCTCTGTAGTCATATAGACCAAACTGACTGTGTGGCATTTCAATTTTGAATGAATGTCATAAACCGTAGAAAATACAGGTTTAATGAATATGCCTACATAAAAGCATAAACAAGACAAACCTTTTCAACGCAGTGTTTATATTTACAGCACATAAGTTACAAATTAAATTTACTCTGGGATGTGCTTCTGATACGAATGACTTTTCTGTAGAGAAATATTATCCGTAATCATCAGATCACTGAGAGCAGGAAGGATCCATTAGTGATGTTGGGGATGATGAACTGAAGTAGTATTTAGTGGGTTTTAATTACGTTAAAAGATGAAAGTACTCAGGAAAGGATGTAAGTCATACCAAAGGGAAGGAAAATGAACTGACTTTATTTAAGTAAGTAGACATGTTTATTTCAAACAATTTTAAGCTGATTGCTTATTACATTAATATGTTTTAGGAAGCTGATCTATTCCAATACTGTGTTGTTATACTGTTTAATATCAGCAGTCAAAACACTGGAAAAACTATGAGTCTTGGCTATAAAGTTTTTAAATTATGAGATTAAAAATATGTATAAGAATTTTTCATATTTTAGCTGCAGAGATATACAAAAGCCTCACTGCAATCAGAATATTATAGTTATCATTATTTTCAAATGCAGATTTCCTCAAGGGCTCACAAGATCAGACTTTAAAAACGGTACCAGGATGAAATACTGCTTTCACTGAGATAAATAGAAAGTGCACTCTTGATTTCAAGCAAATTTCAAAACACATATAACAAATAATAACAAAATTCATAATAAAATTGTAGCATGTTGGACCTCTTCTGCCTGTAAATTAACAACACCTCTCTGGTAACACATTGCAGCCTGGAGTTTGATATAAAACTGCTTAGAGCAGAGTGAATTTACAAATAGCCTGGGCCTGGTTTCATTACCCTGCACCCCTTTAAACCTCCAGTAATCACATTAATGTGACTTTACAAGTGCCAGATGGAACAGACTCATGTTCCTCGACAGGTCACCCTGAATCCATGTATTTCTCCAGTCTTCTGACTAAGGCAAAGACACCACTACTGTGGGCCACAGCACCAACACCCTCTCTGCGCCATCCCAGCTACAAGAAAAATTCTAGCCATTGTTGAGAGGGACAAGAGAGGTGATATATGTACTGAGGCTGCCTCAAAATGTTTGCTTCCCACACGAAGACCTCTAGGTGTTTACTGAAAGCAGAATGACAATTTGCATAAACTTTGTGCACACTAAAAATTCTATCATACTCAGGGACACCTTCACAAACAAAATACCTTTTCCTTTTGTTATTATTACATGAGTTTTTTTACGGATAGGAGTGTGAAGTTCCTTGTTGACATCCTCACTGTGCCTGGAGAACAAGGTCTACACTGTTACTTTCCACAGTAGCTGATGCTCTAGCTACCATTTCTTTTCCTTACAAGGTGTCTCAAGGTACTTCCAACATGTAATTTTTTGATCCTGTTCATATTTAATTCTTTAATCTCATTAAACCAAATCCTAACCTGTTCACAGCCCTATATCGCAACCCAAATCAATTTTCTTCCAAATTTCATGGCCTGAACTCCCTCAGAAATGCAAATTATAGAGCAACATGGTGTGTGAAACTTGACTTAGACAAAACCAGCCCTTTGGCTTGTAGAACATAATGCTCATCCCATTCCATTACTTTTATCCATACACCTGGATAATAGACAGGTGCTTGCACTTGTTTTAAATTAGGAGCTTCTAGCATTAATATGCTTTGTTACTGGCCCATTATTGAAGCCTCCCTTCAAAGGTTTCAGTGAATGGCCCCAGTATGCTTCTAATACGTCAACAGGTGTTGGACTGAAGGCTGTGCGAGCACAGGATTATTGCTTGGCCATTCATGTTAATGTATGCCTAAATAATATAAAGCAATATGAAGAATAAAAATATGGTGTCTGAGCTACCTGCAAAATAGAGTATCCACCCCTGGGCTGCAGAGTTATCATGACTCTAATAAGACAATTTTTTAATTGGACATTAAGCACCATTTTCCAGTCATCCACTAATTGAATCTCATTTAAGGCTTTTCAATTGGGAAAAAATCCCATATGTTTTCCCCAGAAAAAGCTCACCCTGCTTTCCTCCTGCCTTTCAGCTTAACACCTCAGTGGGCTTTGTGGTCTGCAATATTGAATTTCTGATTACGGATAAGATGTTTACAACACAGATGATAGTTATGAGTAGTTCATCTCAGAGGAAATTTAATTTGTTTCCGCTGTGCTGTTAAAAAAAAAAAAAAAAGGGAAAAAGAAATATAAACCCAATCTTGTTTATGGTTTTATACAGTCATATTCATTAAATTCACATGCTTGGCATTTCATGTAATTTTCTCTATAAAAAATAAAAATGTTATTTTTGTTTAAGCCTATTTGACGGCAGGGATTTACCTCCCAGTTTTTGCTCTTCATTACAGTTACCCAGGACAGCTCCTAATATTCCAAACTGTGTCCTGTTCAAATCCCTGTTGAATGTAAGAAAAAGGTTTTTAGCTGAAATAATACCAGCCTGGTAACAGGACAAGGGAACCTATCTTGTTTAATTGGAGTGACGTACATAGTTTAATATTAAGACCTAATCTAATCCTGCTAATGGAAAAACTTAATATTCTGATAGAATCACTTAATGAAATAGAATATTATATCCCATGTTAAGAAAGAGAGAAAAAAAAACTTTAATTTGCACAAGCTTGATAGCTCAGTATGTATTTTTCATTAGCAATCATATGATTCTAATCCTTAGCCCAATGCCAATGTTTTCTTTTATTTGGTGGTTTCAGATAAAGCCTTGGAAAATCTTGTCTTAAAAAGTCGCCTTGATATGGTAAATTAAATGAAGTATTGTTTGCTACTTGATGGCTTTGCTGGTTAAGGTGGTGCTGCATCCTCTTGTATTCAGTCATGCGGTGGGGTTCAAACACAGAATCACAGAATCATGGACCGGTTTGGGTTGGCAAGGACCTTAAAGGTCATCCTGTTCTAAACCCCTGCCATGGCCAGGGACACCTTCCACTATCCAAGGTCACTCCAAGCCCTGTCCAACCTGGCCTTGGACACTTCCAAGGATGAGGCAGTCACAGCTTCTCTGGGCACCCTGTGCCAGGGCCTCACCAGCCTCAGGTACCTGACATATTACAGCATGGTGGCTTAAATGTTGTAGGATCCTAAACTATTTTTATGGTAGGGTAATTCTGCTAGGAACACTATTCAGACCACCTTCTGACTGCCCTAAAGGAGCTGACGAGTCCTCAGTGCATAGAAACAAAAATAAATTAAAGTTATCCCGTGTTTGCCTTGGGAATGACATCTGACATTGTTCAGCAGGTGATGAGCAATTGTATTGTGCATCACTTATTTGGATTTTCCCTCTTTATTATCATTACTATTATTATTTACTTTTATTAATGCATTTTTCTTTGTTTTCAATTATTAAACTGTTCTTATGTCAACTTACAACTTTTGATTCTCCTCCCCCTTCACTGATGTGTAGGGGACAGAGGGGCTGAATGAATGGCTGTGTGGTGCATAGCTGCCAGCTGAGCTTACACCATGACACCATCTCAGCATCCTTTGAACCTGGTGGCTGATGTTCCCATCATTCCTTTCCCCTTCTCTCTTGCAGCACAGAGACAAGTTTGTAGGATATCACACAATAATCCAGACAGCAAAATAGGCTCTCCTATTCACACTTGGGGGAAATCTGTGATATATTTGAATGCCATAAACGTCAGCTAAAAAAGAAAAACAAGTGAATGCTTTCAGTGGCTCAAGATATAGCAAAAGTCAAAGCAGTTGGGTGTAAAAATGCCTGTTGGCAGTGCTGGCTTCTTGCTGGTAGGGATTTCAAAGGTGGGTGCAGGACGCAGCTCCAGCATGGCTTTCTGTTCATGGTGTGTGTTGTGCTGGGGTGTGCACTGTTTGTGCTTATCACAAAATAAGGTTTTACATATGTTTAAAGTTTTTGTGGGAATGGACCCTCCATCACCAGTTAAAAGTTGCCCATGAGCTCAGCCACAATATGATGGGATGGAAGTTTCCATCATCTGTTCCCCACCTAACAGGACTTCATTACTCTCTTATGTGGATCTTGAGAAAGGAGTTATATCACATTTTTTCCTGTTAATGCTGCTGCAATTTTAGTGAATACCACTGGAACTAAGAATTGCTGGACAGAAGTAATTACCATCTGTCAGCAGAATACGATTTTAAAAAAAGGAAAACAAAGGATAGAGTGATCATGTTAGTGTTTTTCACGTATGTCCATAGCTTCTGATAATTTTCTGTTAAAAAACTTTAGCTGAGTATTGAGTCTCACAGTAAATGCTCAAGTATTTTCTTCTCCAGATGAAAATTCCATTATCATACCTTATATATAGAGTTGAATGAATTTTTCCTGTGAAAATGCCATGATATTTAGTTTTCAAAGGCCCTGTATCTCTTCTCACTCCTATCCTATCTTGATCAAGTTCTTCATGTATAAAGCTATGTTGAAAATTCTATCATACATATTCATAGACCAGTTATTACAGATACAGTAATTGTTGCTTTACATGCTCCACAAGGTTTTATAAAATATTAATTGCCTATTATTCCTTTTTCAGGTGGAAACACACGAAAGATGGCTCCCTCCTGTAATATAATAAACTCATTTTCAAGTTACTTTATTGCAGTCTGAAACAGAGATATGTGCACTGAAACCTGGCACAGTCTCAAGCTACACAATGCTATTATGAATTTCTATTGCCCCAAAGTTAAGATTTTGACAACTTTAAAGTTGTTAAAATTCTAATAACAGTGAGATTTTACTCTTAAGTGTATCTAGACTGTGAGATGGGTACATGAGAACAGATTCCTCAGGCTATATACAGATTTTCCAAGTGGCCTTGGTCATGAACAGGGTTTTGTTTTTTGTTTTTGTTTTTTTTTTTTCCCATGGTCCCATACATTTGTGGTTTTCTTCTGACAAGTAACTAAGATATGTTCAGGGCTCATCCCTTCTGTATTGTGTTCATATAAAAAACCACATGGATTAGAAAAAGTCAGAGAACCCCATGGTAATGGACTTCATCCATATGGATTACACAGAGCAGAGTGGTTTGTCAGACATGTGGAAATAGAAGACAAAGCTCATTCTGAAATAGCCTGGAAAATGAGCTGGCAGAAAAGGAAAGAAGTGATTGTCTCTACTTGTTGGTCAAGTCAACTAGACTTGAAAGTATAGTTGGCGGGTTGAAGACTTTTGGAAGGAACACTGAGGTTGTAGATTAATTAGGGTTTAGATGGGAAGTAATTTAATCTGTGAAAAAAAATAGATTGAACTAAATCTTTTCAGTTGCACAGAGGCATTCAGGCCCTTACACTGGACAATACTTACTGCACAGTAAACATCCCCTGAAATGTGGGAAGTAAGAGTATCCAGTCTCCAGGACCAACAACTTCGCTCTGTGACACCCCTCTTTCAATCTGCACTACTTCTAAATGTATGACAGCCTTGTGGTACACTCCTTGTGGATATTCTTGATTCCACAGTTTTAATTCTTTCTGCAACAATAAAAAAGGAGACCAACAGTCGGATGATATCTCTGAGGGGTCATGCCCTACGGGCTGGATTCATGTGCAGCATCAGTTGTTGAAGCACCTCAGGAGACTGCAGAGATCTCAAAGAAAGAGATTACACACATCAGAATTGTCAAGCAGCCTCAATTTTAAAATGGATGTTGTGATCTGAAATCATAACCCCATTGAACAGGTAAGTCTCACACTACACTTCAGTGAGGTGTGGATATTTGTAATTACCTAATCTGCCTCTGGTGTTGCCAGTTTTTCTGTGTTTAGGGAGTCTCTAAACACAGACATAGGACCTAGTATAGAAAGGAGACATTGTTTTGTTTGTTGTGTTGCCGCAGCTGAGCCAGCAGCTGTGATGGCCAAGGAGCCAAACAGCTCAGGTACAGGAGAGGCCCGCTGGTGGCTAGCTCCGAACTCTAAGATGACCACCGGACTCAGGGTGAGAAAAGCCGCTCCCATCGGGCCTTGTGGTTCTATGTAGATTCGGTCTGTCTGGTTGGCCAGTTGCCCATACGCTCCTTTTATCCCTTAAAAGCTTGTAATCCAGTTCCCACTCTGCCCCTTCCTTTTCCCCACTGGTTGTTGTATTATCCCTCCTCTCTGGCCCTGTACCCTCAAACTGTTGGTTACTGGTGCTCTGCCCCCCTCCTTTCTGTACCCCTGTATAAGTTTGTCACGGCCCTCAGGTTGGCCTCTTTTGTCCATGGACACCTTCACTGTGGTGTGACAATAAATTCTCTGGAACTCCATACAAAGAGCCCCTCCTGACTCTTTGCCTCTGGTGACGCCTGAGCTATCCAGCTTAGTGTGAGCGTGTGTTTTCGTGCCTACATCTGCACAGGTGTGAAAGTTGGCCTGCTGGTGTGCCAAGTAGCACTGCCGGAGCAATTCCTGGCAAGGGACACTTTCTGGACAACGCGGCAGCCTCTCCACCGACCACCCATGCTGTGTTTGGGTACAAGGTGGAGATTTTCACAAATTAAGCACACTGATTGTCAAAATTTTACACTATGTATGCATTTCAACAAATAAAGAAATCATAGTTCATGAGCTACAAGCTACCTAGTTCTCTTAATAATTAGTATTCTCCTGTCTATTGGTTAATGATTCTCTTTCTTCTCATACTGATTAGTCTGCATGCTCAATCTTCCTCTTCTTTTGAGTCGGGGGTTTCTTGGGTCAGAGGCAGTGATCTCCCAGTCCCAGACTTGAAATGCTGTGAATTGGCTCTGATCCCTTGCATCACACAGGGCACGGGGACCTGTAGTGCCAGCCAGGTGACAAGAGACACAGCAGGAGCTGACACTCAGCAGGAAAACCCCAGACTGTTCAATAAAACTGGGGTGGTCCTTTGTTCAGGGCCCTGCCTTTGAAGTTAGGGCCTGTTTCACTGAAAGGCAAGACCCTGTTTCACATTCTCATTCTTTGTAACTCTCTCTGGGAATTGTTAACTATTTCTTACCCTTGAGATGTCAGCATTGCTGAAATAAATTCAATCACAGAAAAAATATGGGTTATGTGGTGTCCCACAGAAATAAATCCTTACTTCTCCTGCAATCGCAAACAATTACATTACATAGAATGCAATGACAATGTGGAATTTAGGCAGTCCAAAACTAGACATTTCAGCATGTCGTGGTGCAACATAGCTTGGTTTTTAGTTAAGGAGAAATCCACCAGCCATGGAAGTGATGTTCTTGCAAGGGGCAGGTCTAACTTCTTCCTGACCAGACGAAACCAGTCAGCTGGCTAATCTGAGTACTGACAACTCTGTTAAGCCACGCCTCTGTGAAGCACATTTACGTATGAACAAACCCTGGGAAAGCTGTCTTACTTCTGGCTTTCGGATAGGTACCTGGGCCCTGCCCATGTGGCCTGGCAGGGTGGGCCATGGCCCCGCTCCGTCGCGGCTCGGGCGGTCCCTGGTGCAGGGCCGGGCCGGCTGGGAGAAAACCGTCCCAGAGCCACGAGCAGCTGCGCGGCCAAAACTTCCCTCAAACGAGGCCAAGACCGCGCAGCCGAAATTCATCCGGCCACCACCCGGCAGAGATTGCGTGACAAACCGAGAAAGACAAATTCCAGCTGCAAGGCCTGGGTAGAGATCAACCACTTCAGTGCTGTAAGATTCCTCAGAACAGGTGAAGCCTGCAGACATCAATCTTCTCGTGAGTCAAAGGAAAGGGAAGAGTGAAGGCATGTGAAGAAAACACCATAGAGACATCAAAGTCAGTGAAGAAGGAAGAGCTGAAGCCCAGAGAGAGAGAAAGAGGTGATACTTTAAACTTAGAAGATGAAATTCTTTTGTAAGGCTCTGGTAATAGACTACGATCCATCAGAGTACTCTTGTAATTTCATGAAAAAAGCATGGGGGTTGTGGAACGCTCAAAACATAGCCATCAGTAAAGGTACCTGTGCTGAAACAAGCAAATGTTGAAGTAGCTGAGATCTAATGAGAAGCTCGAACAGAGAGAAATTAATGATGAAGACCCTTGCCCCCAGGGAAGAAGAAGACCTCTGTTCCCAGAGATGAAGATGATCCCAGAGATGTAGAGAACCTTTGCTTCTGAACAGCTCATCCTTAAAATAGTACCCCATAAGTTAAGATTGAGCCCTCGAAAACAGTTGTGGGGAAAGCTGTAAGTTGAGGGAAAGGACTTCCACATGGCGAGCAGAGAACCATTCCACGCGTCTACCTTGATGTGACATTGAAGCCACGAGAGAACTGTTTCTTGTGGAGAAGCCTCCATAGCACACCAAAAAGTGAACTGATGAAAGATTATTATAGAGGTGGTAAACTGACTGAAAAATCCCAGGTTTTGTCTCTTTGTGTTGTCTGTGGGGGAAGAAAGGAGAGGTGGGTGAAGGAGAAGAGTTTTGAAGGTTTATTCTGACTCTTATTATTTTGTCTTTTAGTTCTGTTAATAAAGCTTCTTTATATTCTTTAAAGTGTTGTGCTTTCTTTGCTTTCTCCTAATTCTTACCTCACAGAAAGAAAATAAGTAAGTAATGGATTGCAGTCAAAACCACTGCAACACCACCAAGAAAACAATATCAAACATAACATTTTATTATTGACGTTTTATAAATTCACTGGAAAGAATTTTGCTAAAACAGAAACAAATAGACAAAACCCTGACTATAATCCAAATTCACAGACAAAAGTAAACTTGTCATTATATAGGCCATGGGTATGAAAACAAGTTTTGTTTTCTCATTTTTAATTGTAGTCTGATATCTGAAATTTAACTCTGAAAAATTTCTGAAGATAATCTCACAAGTTACATACAAGTAATCTCTTGAGTTATGATTGATTCACTGGTCAATAGTGTTTATGAAAAATCAAGAGCTGAAGAAGTAGCTGCAAAATTGTAGCTACATTTTGGATTTATTAAGAGTTTCTGTGTATTCAAGGTTGCCAGAATCCAGAAAAACATCATTGTGGAATTACTGAAGCAGCTATTGCTGCTTTCAGTCTTTGCATCCTTGATCTTTGGTGTAGTCCTTGGTATCAATTGCTGTAACCCAGCTGACTTTGTCACAGCAACAGAGATCTTAATATATTGGTTACTTCACACAGTTTAAATATAATTAGCTGGAAAAGTTATTAACTTCCTTCAGGGAGGAGATTTTACCCTTTTTTTGTTAATGTGGAAGCAGACTTCATGATTAGCAAACAGGGAAACACATATATCTTATTTTTTTTCCCCGTTCATATGCCTGAGAGAGGATTTTAGGAAGACATTTGTACTTATACGAAGTTAATTTCCCTGGATTTCATTTAGAAATTTTGGGCTTATTCATTCTTCTACTAATTCAGGAAATTTCCTTTAGAAGTTTGGAGGCTATTCAGTTTTCTGTTAATTCAACTGGTAGATTGTGCCTGACACATAGAAGTTGCCTCAACAGAAGGGGGATTTTGTGGGGTCTTTTTACAGTTCAGATTTTCCATTACTGTAATCTACCTAACCAGCTGTATTGATCTATTGCTTTGTTAGAACAGCTGCAGTGCATTGAGGGCTCCAACACGGTCCTAAAGTTTATTCAAATTTAAGGCAATTTCCATCTCCAATCTACTCCTAATGATAAAGAAACAATTCAACAAAATGTTAGAAAGGCTTGAAGATGTAGCATTAAAAAAGGGCTTTTCTGAGAATAAATTCTCGGAACATCATGTAAATCTTGGACAACATGAGAAATCCTTTCCAAATTTGTGCCAAATGAACCTGTCAAAATACATGCCACCTATTTGAAAGTTAAATGAGAAGCTTTTCTCACAGGGAATATGTTCCTTGATTATCCCTATGAACACAGCTCACTTCTACTGGCAAGAAGTCTGTTAATAGGTTTTCTCACTGTCATCAAGCAGCAGAATGTGAAGTGCATAAGAGTTAACAAAACTGTGTATATTATGAACCAAAGACGTGAACAAAATAGAGGAAGAGAACCCTGAATAATGTGGTGAAGCAATTCAAGGAGAACTCAGAAATTTGCCTGGAATATATTTCCTTCATAACCACATTGCTCATCCGATTCTCCCTTCCCTGAACTCTTTAAATTACATCGTTGCTTATTCAGTCATAAAGAAAATGAGGGGGGGGGAAAAGTGGCCAAGCAACCTTGGGACACATTTTCTAAAGGCTTTTAATTAAGTTTTATCCAAAGTCTTGTTTTATTCTGGAAGAAAATATGAAATCAATTCTACTTTTAAGCTTATGATATGAAGTTTCCTTGTGACCACACAAAGTACTAACTTCTTAAGACTTCCTGTTGTAATGTTCTATTTTTAAAAAGTTAAAGATAAAAACCCTTTCTCTGTTAGAAACAAGGTTAAGTATTGCTGTTTTTCTGAAGTGCATTTGTTGAATTTATATTTTTATGAAAAAATGTTTTGTCTGTGTCAGTCAGAGACAATGGCTGGTGAAAAACAGCATAGCAGATATTCTAATTTATGTTTTTTAGAAAATCTGGATTATAGATTTGATTATAAGTGTGAATTTTATTTCTTTATTAAAATAAAATGCAATATTATGACTACTGTCTTTCCTAAACACTATATCAAGTCTTTTGTGTTCTCTTTGAGAAAACAGCACCACCAAGAAATTATGTTTAGCCAGCTCACCAGTCCTGCAATTTTAATACATGGCTTATGGCTAGAATCACCAAATCATAGGACAATTTAGATTATAAAAACTCTCTAAGATCATTGTATCCAACCAATAAACCAACGTCATTGTATTTGCCACTAAACCATATCCTCAAGTACAGCATCCACACACCCTTTGAACACTTCCAGGAATGGTGATTCTACCACTTCCCTGGGCAGCCTGTTCCAATGCTTTGCAATCCTTTTCATGAACAAATGTTCATATAATCATAGAAGCATAGAATATCCTGAGGAAGGGACCTACAAGGATGATCAAGTACAACTCTCGGCCCTGCACAGACACCCCGACAATCCCACCCTGTGCATCCCTGAGAGCGTTGTCCAAATGCTCCTGGAGCTCTGGCAGCCTTGGGGCTGTGACCATTCCCTGGGGAGCCTCTTCAGTGCTCAACCACCTTCTTGGGAGAAAAATTGTATCCTAATGTCCTTCCTCCCACTTTGCTGGAGAGATATGCGGATTGTGTTTCTTTTGATCAATAATTTGCAAGACAGAGCATTAGAGGGAGACATTCCATTGTTATATGTTAGAATACATTTTTCTCTGTTCAGGTAGATGAACAAACTATGATTATTCTTCTGCTTTTTAAGAGGGTGTTTCCCACGCTCTGTATGGACCTATAGACCCCTTCCAGATGAGCTGCTGAATATCCCCCTCCTTTTTCTCTACAAAAGAGTTAATGTCCTCTGTGAAACCATTAATAGTTTCAGATCTGTTCTTTCCTACCTCCTAAATATCATCCAGAGTATCCAGTTACCTCTTTATTTTGTCTATCTCATTCTGATTTTACCCATATCTGATTTCTATTTACCCTGGCAATGCACTCTGGTTCGAAAACCAAAGAACAATTCTTGTACATTTTGTCTTGTGCCTCAGTTGTTACTTCTTAATGCTATTTCTTTTTTTTTCATTCCCACTTATGGTGCAAAAATGCACCTCCATCTAATTTTTAGTCATTTTGATATCCCTGCTATCTGATTTGTTCAATTTAGTTTCCCTTTCCTATATAAAACCAATACAGAATGAAGAGAGGGGTGTTGTTAATAAAACCCACAACCAACAAAGCCAGTATAAAATACCTCCCCATTCACTTACTAATTTTCTTCTTAATATTCCAAGACATATAAAGAAAAATAGATAGGAAATGAATGTATTAAGATTCTGATCATGCGTGCTAATCTATTTTTTTAATACTAGGTAATTCCCAGATGCTTTTCATAATTACCTCTCATCATTTCGTAGTAGCACAGGAGAAAGCCTTGCAAATTTTCTTGTATTCACATGCAATTGGAACAAGGTCACCGGCTAGACCCAAGGACAACAGCACAGAGTAAAACCTTTCTTCATACCACTTTTCTATTACTAGGAAAAAGTAATACTTATGTTTTTGTCCTTAGGAGAAATAAGTGCAAACTAAGGTATTCTATTACTTTAGGCCCTTAGCAGGATATTTAAAAACCTAGGGGGTTTTGCTTTTATCCTTTTCATTTTTCCCGAAGTCTGAGTGTAGTGTTTTCATAATCCTAATGTCAGAGGTAGCTCTTTGCATTGTTTGAGACTTGAACTCTACAAAGCAGGCCAAGTATGCAGTAACTGAAATACATCAGCACAGAAAATAAAGCTAGATAATAAACCTTACTGTTTTAAAGTGCACAAAGACTAACCAGAGTTGTGTACTACTTAAAAAAAAAAAATTAAAAAATAAAAAAGTATATCACTTAAGGGTTATATCCCTGACCTAGCTTTTGCAAGCTTTTTCCATCTTATTCCAGTAAAGAATTGGCCACTAAAATTCTAAACCTGTAGATTTTTAAAGTTTTTTTTTTTTTTTTTAATCATTGTGTACAATTTTAACACAGTGCTTCTAACAAAGGAGTTATGCAGTCCATTAATTCCTGCAAATGATCATTCGCATGACTTATTATAACAGATTGGAGGATATATACTCTTCTTCATATTTGGAGATGTACAAGAATCAGCCTCATCAGGACTAATGGCAATCATGAAGGTATATATTCTGCACTCCCTGTTTTAACCTGGGTGAGACTAACAGCCTATTAATATTAATACATCAAAGGCAAGCATGGTGCAGATGATTGCAGATAGTTAATATGGAAAAACTGTGTCTGCCTTTTGACCTTAAAACAATACTTAGCTTCAATGTACTTAGTAATCTAAATACTTTATATGGTCAGAATTTTGTATAAAACATCAGTTTAAATTCTTATTCATACTTTATTGAAATCAGCGAGATCCTATTAATCTTTGGAGAGGAAACTGTTTTGAGACCAGGGGAGGGAAGTGGTATGGACAGTTCAGATAGATTCAAGGGAATATCAAGGATGAAAAATAAGGGTCAAAAGGGAGAGTGAGTTGTTTATTGTCCACAAGAGAAAGGAAGATAATAAAAGGAGTGGTGTAATGTATAGGAAGAACATATAAAATAATGTCATTATATAAAATATTAGGTGTCATGAAAACTTCAGAATTAGAAATAGTGTCATGAAAACTTCAGAATTAGGAAAAACTATTTAGAGATAAAGCAAATGTTTCAAAAATAACGTTTCCTGAAGAGGTATGTTGGTCAATGTCTTATTGATCTTTTTAATTGCTAGTGACCGACCTTCTTCTGAGTTTTCGTTAACAAATTATCTGATGAAAGAAGGACTTACCATGTTTTTACATTTAGCGTGGTCTCTGAATGCCTGGGTGTGTCATTTTTCTCCAGTTATCCTACCACTCTTTGTGGCTCACAGCTGCTTTTAGAGACCATACCCTTGTTGATGAGATTTTACCTATTTTTTTATGTGATTTTTTTTTATTATCTGAGCCACACTGACTCACTCAAACATGATGAGCTCATGCAATTGCTTCATTTACTGCATTTTCTTTTGCATCCTTTACTGAGAGAGCTCTGCAAAGGCTGAAGTTCTCAAATCCCTTTTTGCACTGCTCAATCACTGCGAAGCATGAAGAGAAAAAAAGGACAGCCTAATAGCAAGGGACTACCTTCACCCAGACAGAAACGTGAGACAGCCTAAAATAAAACTCAAACCTTTAAGAAGTGGTGGTAAGAAGATAAAGAGCAGATGGATAAGGCATGCAGATAAAGAGGCAAAACACTGTGGGACAAGCCTAATGACCTGCAGGAGTGTGACAGGGTGGAGAGATAAAACACCACACACTCTGTCAGCTTCTAAAGGAGGTAAAATGGACGTTCAAAATGGGAAGGTTGATGCCAGCTGAAGAAGAATCTGGGAGATGTGAAAAAAATATGCTATGCCCTTTGTTTTCCATGCCATTGTAAGAATTCACATCTGATCACCAGAGTCATCTAGGTTCTTGGAAGTATGTGGTCATGCAGAATTTAGAGCAAATTGTGTGTAATTTCAAAATAAAATGGCCTCTCCATTCGATTCAGAGTTGCATTGATAATTATTACACTGTTGCCACAGTGCTGAAGATTTATTGCCTATGCTTCCCCCTGCTGTCAATCAAATTATTTCCATATGTTTTGACAGGTGTACTGTAATAAATGTGTCATGTTGCACAAAGAAAATTAGACAGGTTTTTGGGGTCCACAGCTGAGAGCAGACCTTGGTTTCAAAATTACGTTGGGGACAAGGGGTAAAAAAAAAAAAATTAAGGGAAGACCAAGTGAGAGAAAAGGGAAAATCTTTCCTTTAATTGTTGAGATTAGTGGGAGGGTCCTCAGATGAGCATGATCCTTTGGCTGTCCTCTTCAGTGTGGTAGTTGGTCAGCCCAAATATTTTTCTCACAGTACCTATGTAGTTTCCAACAGAACCTGCTCATTAGCTGTTCCTGCTTGTGGTGATATTAACACTAATTGGACCACACTTGATCATGTCCACGAGTTGCATAGTGATCGAGTACCCTACTCTAGTGGAAGGTGTTCTCCCATGGCAAGGAGGTTGAAACTACGCAATTTTTCAGGTCCCTTCCTACCCAAATCATCCATTATTTCTATGATTGTTTTTTGAGCTTTGTGCCTGCATATTATTCAATAATATTTAATGGGAATATATGTGACATTGATCAAGCTGTCTAGTAGATTTTAACCTTATAAACTATAAAGTCAGGAGACTTTAATACTGCAGTGCAAAGCATGAATATATAGAAAGAAAAGAGCAGCACACACGGAAGTAGAGACTACAGGTTGTAGAACCAAGGGCAGAGGGACCCCTTGGCATGGCTGTGGTGAGTGCACCTAAGGCCCTGCTCACCAGCATTGCAAATCCTGGGCTGTGTCACACATCAGAGATATGTCACCTGCGGGATGGCACCCTGAACGACCTTGCTGCCTATAACAAGATACCCCTACTGTGCTCTGCCTGTTTTCCTGATCCTTGCACAGCCACAAAAATACCGCAGCAAGAAAAGAATCCGTCAAACAGCCGGCTGTATTTGGTGTGTGTTGGAAAAACTGCCTTACTCAGTCTGCCCATCAATGGTGATGTCTCATCTGGACAGTTTTTCACTCTAACATCATGGCATTAGGGCTTCAATAGCACACGTTATTGACTACTTGGATGCATTAAGCATATTCAGTATTTTCCTTAGCGTCCTTTCTGAAGTTGATGCTCAGATTACAGATCCACTTTGAGCCTAAATGTCCCAGAGAGTGTGCTACCTTAATTCTTCATACTTCTCTGCTGTGTTTGTCAGGACTCTGGGAAAAATGTGCCTTCATCTGTTGCTTAGACTTCAGAGTCCTGCAGCTGATCTGCAGGACAAGAAGTATTTAGATGTTTGTTTCCTTTGCACCTTGGAAAGTTGTCAATTTGCTGTTCATATGCTGCAGCACCGTGTACCAAATGTCTCTGGGATTCAGAGGTTTCAGAAGAGGTGAGCATTCATATGCAATGTGGGAGTCTTTTCACACTGTGACACTGGCAAGTTCATAATGGTTCTTAGGACTATTTGAGAAATCAAAAGACATTTAGTACAGTGTATGCTTGTCCTGACCATTCTCATCAAATGCCTACTTCCCTTTTTTTTTGTTCTCCTTTTTCTTATTAAATCAAATAAAACATTTAAAATTCATACATTTCAGATTCAATTTACATGCAAACAGTACAGGGACAGTCACCTTTGTTCTAGTGCATGTGAAAGGGTTGTTCCTCTGGTGCCCCATCCTGAGCAGAAACCAAAGAAAAGATATCTGTCATCAGTTTGGTCTGTTGTTTCTTTTCATGTCCTTAAAGTTCATTCAAGTTCCTGAATTATATTCCTGAACTATCACTTCTGCCTTTGTCTCACCACTGATCTCCTCAGAGAAACTGGTAATGAATATAAGAATATCTCTTGTAGGATTTATTATCCTCATCTTCCAAGGAGCCATAAGGATTAATGGGAATTGATGTAGGATGGGTCCTGAGTCCACACATGGGAGCTCTCCTCTAAAATCCATCTTGCCCTTGACATCCTATGAAATATTACCTTCTGAAATGTTACAATGCTTGACAGTACTGCTTTCTCCTCTGTCTTACCACCTCCCCAGCAGAGGTTATCATAATAGTTTTAGCATCAATAATCCTAATTTGCCTATACAGCTCAGAATATTTAAATATAAAGCCACATTCTATGCTGAATGTCTACACTGCATGACTGAGTGAAGTAACAGTGTCTGTTTTATGTTGTTTCCCACAAACCCACACTGTTCTTGATGAGTCCATATTTTTCTTACTGGCTGTGGTGTTACTCATAATCTAAATTGGGATTTCAGTGGGGTTCCTGCTAACCCACATATCTTACACCTATGGCTTATATCTCTCCACTTGTCCTGCTTAAAATGGTTACTGACTCTTCCCTTCCCAGAACAACTCAGCTTCCTTTATGATTTATATCAATTGGTTTTTTGGGGTTTTTCCCCTCTGGGTTTGATTACTTTTCTTAGTGACATCTCCACAAATTAAACTTGGGAAAGCACCCTTTCATAAGTTTTGCCTTTCATTTAGGAGTTTTCAGTGTTTTCCAATTACGAGCGCAGGCCAGCGTTCACGGTATGTCTTGAAATTCTCATCTCAACCTGTTAATAGGACCCAGACACCTTCCTCAACTGTCCAGTCTGTTGCCTCTAATATGGAATTTTCCCTGTTTTTCCCAGTGAGGTCTGATAAAGGTTTCAGTCTTTTCTGTTCCCCTAAATGTAAATTTAGATCAGCTGTAAATATAAATTACATTCTTGCTTTCCTCTCTCCTGTTTGCATGTGCTTTGTTTAGTTTAGAAATCCCATTTTCCCTATTACCTTAGTCTGGCATGATGTCTTTGTTTCTATGTACAGCCTTTTTTGTTCACAGTTTTACTGCCTGCTTTACTAAAAGTCTTGTGTAAATGATTAACTTTTGCCACGTTACATGCCCCTGCCAATAGGTAGCAACATGAGATAACTCCATTACATCTAAATTACACTGCTCCTTTGGTGAGATTTTGGTGAGGCAACCATTTTCAGAGAGGCCGCAACCACAGTTAGCAACCTAAGTATGCAGGAGGTGACTCACCTCTCACTGGTGCCACTGGCAGCTCTTCTTTCCTGTGACATGTGTTCCCTCATAGTGCTGAGCTTTACCACCACCCCAGACATTTCTTCCTCATTTCTGTCATCGGATCATAGAATGGGGTTGGAAAGGATCTTAAAGCCCCTCTTGTTCCACCACTCTGCCATGGGCAGGGACACCTTCCGCTATCCCAGGTTACTCCAAGCCCTGTCCAACCTGGCCTTGGACACTTCCAGGGATTGGGCAGCCACAGCTGCTCTGGGCAGCCTGTGCCAGGGCCTTGCTACTGTCTAAGTGAAGAAATTTTTCCTAACATTTAACCTTCCTCTCCACTAAGGGAGTTTTAGAGAAGAAGAGAATGGTGGTGTAGATCATGGCCACCACTCCCCATTTAAGCTCTTGATACTCCATCTCCCATTCATGATCATGATGATTCATTTAACTGGTTAGATGCAGATGGCAGCAGAAGGTCATGCGTGGGCAGGAACTGCCTGCGGGGATAATTCATTATTAGGGATCTATAGGCGACCTTGCAGGCTGCCTTTTACAACAGGGTTTGGGTTTTTTTAATAAGAAAATAACCCGATGACTGGTGCTATAAACTAATGCAAAACATCACTTATTAAAAGGACAAGCTTGCTAGGATTAAGTGAGGATCATGTTGGCATGCATTATTTCTTATGTGTTTTCGCTCACAGATTTGAGATAGTGTTTACCCTGCTATAAGAAATGTCAAATTTCAAGAACAGACATAGTGTCATTTTCCTGTTTTCATCAGAATTAAATTTCACTGAGTTTTTTTCCTTTCCTCAACACAAAAATAACTTTTTACCTCTATGGCAAAAAACCCCACAAAACCAAACCAGAATAACAACAACAACATACGCACAAAACCTGTCACACCCACAAACCACAAACCAAACTAAACAAACCCAAACAATCAACCAAAAAAACCAAACACAAAACAACCGTAAAAAAAAATCCTTACTAACAGCTAAAGATGATTGCTTGTTTTCCAGACACTGACCATAGCAAACTGAGCAAAGAAAATTAAAGACATTGGAATTGCTGGTAATAACTGAATGGTTTCTCTACTACCCACATTACTCTTTAAAATGAACAGGAAATGTGATTGTAATGGATATATTCTCACTTCAGTGAACCAGGTAACAATGTCGAACTAAGACTGCCTAATGCGGGCAGTCCCTGGATCTTACAAATGTGGCAAATTGCTGAAATTATTTTGTCTTCTGAAAAGCTCTGATTTGCTGTAACAGAGAGACTGGAATAGAACCTTAGCAAGCGCATGAAGTGCACTGGAAAATTTTTGAAAGGTGTTATCCATAGGGTGGGGGAAAACAGGACACACAATAAGAGCTGAGTATTTCCTCCTTGGAAGAACACAGTTCCTAAGATTTTGTGTGAGATTTGAGGTACTTTAGTGTAAGAAAAAGGTCTTTTTGGGGATAAGAACCTCTACAAAAAGCCTCTAAGAGGCCCCCAAAGTTGTGCACAAGCATCTGGAGGTGAGATGCTCTGCAGTGCATTCTATTTGTTGATAGTCAGTCAGTCAGTCAGTCAGTCAGTCAGTCAGTCACAGATAATGCAGTGGAGATGATCTGGAGAATCACCCAGCTCTCCTTGGAGCAGAAACCTGGGTTTGTCTCCCTGAAGAGCTTCCTGTACCCTACTGATCTAAACTTACACGTTTTAATCTGTAGCTCAGGATCCCATTCCCAGGCCTGGCTCTGGTCTACTGTCGCAGTGTCTCAGAACAGAGTTGTCTGTCAGAGATGCCTGACAACTGCATCAGTGGACATACTCAATGGTGCAGCACCTGAAAGAAGAGGAATTTCAGAGATTGTGCCAAATAACTCAAAGAACTTAATCTAATATTCA
>VYZQ01044939.1:34836-47357 GCA_013400655.1 Mystacornis crossleyi
CTCTGCAGTGCATTCTAGTTGTTGATAGTCAGTCAGTCAGTCAGTCAGTCAGTCACAGATAATGCAGTGGAGATGATCTGGAGAATCACCCAGCTCTCCTTGGAGCAGAAACCTGGGTTTGTCTCCCTGAAGAGCTTCCTGTACCCTACTGATCTAAACTTACACGTTTTAATCTGTAGCTCAGGATCCCATTCCCAGGCCTGGCTCTGGTCTACTGTCGCAGTGTCTCAGAACAGAGTTGTCTGTCAGAGATGCCTGACAACTGCATCAGTGGACATACTCAATGGTGCAGCACCTGAAAGAAGAGGAATTTCAGAGATTGTGCCAAATAACTCAAAGAACTTAATCTAATATTCATTAAAAAAGTTCCCATTGGCTGCTAAACAAAAGTTAAGAAAGCACCTATTGTTTTTTGACAGAATTCACAAATATCAGCAAATGAGAAAAAAACAAAAAACAAAAAAACAAAACAAAACAAAAAAAAAAAAACCATGAGAGATTTCCCCTTTTTAATAGACATTAAATGAATCACTATCCCTTTTTTTCTGCTACCAACATGTCTACCACTCTGTCACAACTGTGAAATTTTAGGAGGTGAACTGCTCATTAATGTGTGCTTTTACAGAAACTCTTCAATAACCCTTGGGATCTCTTGTGCCACTGGACTGGAAACTGTATTTAAAGTGGCATGCATTAGCAAAAACACAGAAATGTTTTTCACACAGATGTTCTAGCTGAACACAAAAAACAGAGTCTGAAAGTCCCCTGTGTAAGGACATAAATGTATTAATGTGTTTCTCAAATCTGACTCTCCAACACAAACACGAAGGATTTCTCTTAAATTTCGTGGAGAAGGAGATGCAGGGTCATATAAATTATATTTACAGGATTTAGTCCGATGTTCACAGATCCTTTGATGCACTCTGGTAGTCACCCAGTGCCTATCACTGTACTCACCTGCCAGGTTAGTTTTTCTGAGGAATGTTAAGCCTGTGTTATAAACACCACATTTATAAATAATTCTTCTTGTTTGGGTTTTTTTTTTTTCATCACAATAAATCCTGCAAATTGGAGAAGAATGAGAATCAGTCTCACATAACTACCAGAGATTTAAGAAAATATTGTGGTTAAATAAGGGCAGAAAATATGACCATTAAACTAATTTCAGTGGCTGTGCTGCTGTTTTATAAAAAATTCTGCATGCAGGCCAAATGAATTGTATTTTAATGTCATTCAACAGACATCAGCTGAAAATGTGATATATCTCAATATCATGTAGTGAAATACCTTTCCCAAAACTGTGAGAATATTTAAGCTCTATCACTTTTAGGACTTTTAGACAGAAATACTTTTACTGTGAGGAAGGTGAAGGATCACAACCGTCACCCCTCTCCATTTCTCAACCAGAGCATTCATTGCTTGGAGCTTTTCCTGAGTGATATCCCATATTATTATGGCATATATGCATTTGCCATAAGGAACTGTGAGTTAAAAGTAAAGGCAGACAGGTAGTAAACACAGATGGAAAACAAATTTTTTCCTGTTGAAACTTGTTTGTAATATAACAGAAAAATGCTTTGGATTCTTCAACCTTTTCTCCCCACTCTCCATATCATTGTTCTAGTGTATTTTAATGTATAAATTGTTATCATTTTTAAGCAATTTTAATTTTAAAACATTTTGTTAGTTCTGTTAACCTTTGTAATTTACTCTATAAATTTGCAGCCTATTTGCAACACTCTTGGTGTTCTGAAATGTTGTTAGTGAGAACACGACGTGGAATTAAAATGTAGGAAGACAATTATTTCATCTAAAAGGTAAGAGCTGATTTGAACACTTGTAAGGAGAGGGCAGTTATAACAATTCATCCACCTGGAAGAGATTTGAGTCTTATCTCAATGCCAGTCAGGATACCTGAAGCATCTCAAACATCCTGGTGCATTTATGTTTAACCAAAACCCTGCAATCCTTAAATTGCACTTTCAACACATACACATAAATAAAGAAGCAAAAAGTGCTTTATGCCGTTAATCAGCATTTGTAAAGACAATAAACTATCTTTTCAGCTCTATCCTCTGGTATTAGATATTTTATATTCTCTTTTTTCTTATTTCAGATATTTGAAAAATTAAAAAAAAAAATAATAATATGAAACCCCCAAACACAAAAATGCAATCAGAAGAGCAAAGAATAGAAATCCACTCATATTTAAACCTTTACACTCTCTTCTGTAGGTTTTTTTTTCATATTCAGGCAGCTACATTTTTAAAGCCCTATTCTGCAGGCACTGAAGTGGTCCTTCATCTGCTTTTCCTTTAACCCATCAGCTGAAGAGGTTAAAGATTATTTTATAGCTTTTCCTGATTTCTGGTTAGCAACGTTATCAGCCAGATATATCTGAGTATTTATAGATATGGGTGGTTATTTGCTTTATGGAATCTCATTTGATTAATGTGTCTTTCTCGCACTTAAAAATACGTGTATTTTATAATCTGCAAACAAGAGAACCTGAATGGCCATCTGCATTTGGTTTTCATCAGCATCCTCAGCCGTTAGATTTCCCATGACGTAGCCTCTGTGTGTGCTTTTATGGAGAGGCACAGAAAATCCACACCTTGTGTGAGTGGAGGGCAAATCCTCAGGCCTGAAGCCACCTCTGTATTTCAGCTAGTCTGAAATGAAATACTTTCATATGGGGCTGAGTGCTGAATACACACTGGTGACTAAATGGAATTTTTAAGTAAGGCAGAGAAGGTGAAGGTAAACAGGGCTTTTAATTGCACATTTCCACACAGCCTTGAAAAAGGTTGTTCCATGCATCAAAAAAGGCATGTGGAAAACAGCGTTTAGTTCTGGCAGAGGTGATGTCTCACATACCTGCCAGCACAGGGATCACAACATCTGCCGTACAGCAGCATTGCACTCTGAACTCAAGGCTCCATCTGCAAGCAAACACAAAAGGTTTGCTGAATCTCTTGAACCTTAAGGCTCAAGATCTATTTTGCTCTCAGGCATGGAGTTAGGAGAATGCAGTGAGTCCCAGTGGTAGTAAATGACTTTTCCATAAGTNACACAAATACACACAGCTAAAGTTGGCAAAGGTTATTAAAAATTTATACCCTGTGACAAGGCTTTTAATACTGTAGCCATCTGTGCTTGTCAGCCTGAGAGTTTAGGCAGACTTCAGCACTTTTAGGTAGCAGGGCTAATATTAGGTGGTTTTGAAAACATAACATTAACAACAACCCCCATTAACAACAACCAAAAAACACCAAACCTAGACATGATTTAGCATTAAAATAACTGAAATAACTAATGTGGTCTTCAGATAAGATGCACGTCAAGAGCATTATGATAATAAAGACCTATGAGCTCTGGAAAGGTTGAAGATATTTTCTTAAGATAATTTGCATAAATATTCCATTATCTCTGATCTTCATTAATTCACTTAATGACAATATTGAGATGTGGAAACTCTGACCAAAAAACTGATTAATAGTTGTTCATTCTGGCTCTTCTGACATTGTGGGACAAATCTTCTAGTAAAAGCTTACACTACCACAGAAGATATATAAAGTAATTTTTCAGATGCATTTAGGTTAGATTTTTTAGTATATATCTACTGTGTTTGCATGGATTTTCAAAAATAAAAAAGTACGGAACAAAATAAATGTTTGGGTTTCCAGAAATCAATCCTACTAAAACCCTAGAAGAAAGAGCACGTTTTAGGCACTGGGTTGAAGTGCTCTTTACACATTTAACTCTTTTCTGCAAGTCCTCCTTTTCCAGTCCCAAGGTAGCCCAGTATGTGTTTGACACCATGAGCCATGGTTAGAGACCTAATTGCAATTATATTAATAAAGATTCGAAAGGGAACAGAATAGGCAGATGGGTCCCTTGCTGTCCAGCAGATATACAAAAGCTTTGTTTTTCGGCAGCAGCTTCACTGCAATCCTTCTCTTTTCAGACAGCTCTCCTGTTTCTCTGCATCCCAACAGAGCACATCAACACCCACCACTTCATATGTCACAGCTCCTGTTTACTGTAGATCTTGAAGGCTTCCTGTTTTTTTCTGAGCTTGTTGCCCTTTTAAATATATGCCTGGCCCTTGCAGCTCTCTTTCATTTAATTTTGTATTTGTGAAGCATTCCCAGCAATACAATCTCGGTGTGGCTTTTTGATTTGTGTCAGTTTGGCTCTTTGGATTTGCGGTGCTCCTAATGGCACCTCAAAAAGCCAGCAGCAAGCCACTAGAGTGCTGCTGGTTTAGAACTAAATGCATAAGGAGATGCCAGGAACTTATATGCCTCCATACGGGTTTGACATTAAGGTCCCATAGGAACACAACAGCAGCTGCAGCCAGCAGCTAAAATCCTCACTGCTGGATATTCACAAGGCCATTTGCTTGTCCCTGGGAGCACTGAGCAAATAAACCCTGGATCCTACTCAAGTCCCATCAGGCAGGAACCGCTGGACCGTGAATTCCTGACTTCTGCAGTAGCCTGGTGCCACCAACAAAATCAGATCATACCCACACTATGCACAGGAGGAGGTGGGATCCTCCTTTTTTGCCCTTTTGCTTACAACTTGCCCCATATGCAAAGTTTTCACACACTGTAAGACAAAGAGACAAACCTAACTCACAGCCTGGGGAATCTGAGCCCGTGTTTCCTGCTTTTCTGTGGAGAGTGGGCTGAAAAGAGCAGAGTTTTGCTCAATTTGTAGCTGAAATTTGGATGGGAGTCAGCATTTTGGTTGTTTATATGAGTGAATGTTAATTCATCAACTGAAAAACCTTCATGTCTGCTGCCTTCACACAAGAAGATCTTTACAGCGAAGGTGGTGAAACACTGGCACAGGTTTCCCACAAGGAATTGTGGCTGTCCCATTCCTGGAAACATTCAGGGTTAGTTTGGATGGGGCTCTGAGCAACCTTATCTAGCAGCTGTCTCTGCTCATGGCAGGAGGTTGGACTGGATGACTCTAAAGATCCAGCCCAAATTATTCTGTGATGTTACGGTCTTCTCTTTGTGCAAACAGCAAAACATCTCTCTTCTACTTCATGATCAGAAGAGGACAAAACTGCCTCCACTTCTCCTCCCACCATCTCAGAAAACACAGATGATGCAGATGTTGTGCTCATCGTATACCCCAAAGCCTCCACAGAACTCACTGTTAACAATTTAGAATAAATGTTTTAATTATCACCTGAAACCCAGTGGCCTGCAACCTCCTGCAGTGATTTTATGTTGTTATTAGGTTTGCTTTTTGTCAAACTTGTCTGCTTTTCTGCAACTCAGTAATTGAAGATGTCTCCTTTGGTTGTCTGTGTATAGTAGTAGACATAGTAAATAAATAAATTTTNAAATATGCAGTTTCTTCTAGCCCAGCCCCATAAAAACGTCTCACAAGTTCACAAAGACAACAAAAAAAGGGCAGGAATTACTTTTTTATTGGGGGTCAGGGAAATGTTAATGCAAGTTTTGTTTTTTTGGTTTTTTTTTTTTTTTTTTTTTTTTTTTTTTTTTTTGTTGTTTGTGTGGTTTGGTTTGTGTTTGGTTGGTTNATGGATTTTCAAAAATAAAAAAGTACGGAACAAAATAAATGTTTGGGTTTCCAGAAATCAATCCTACTAAAACCCTAGAAGAAAGAGCACGTTTTAGGCACTGGGTTGAAGTGCTCTTTACACATTTAACTCTTTTCTGCAAGTCCTCCTTTTCCAGTCCCAAGGTAGCCCAGTATGTGTTTGACACCATGAGCCATGGTTAGAGACCTAATTGCAATTATATTAATAAAGATTCGAAAGGGAACAGAATAGGCAGATGGGTCCCTTGCTGTCCAGCAGATATACAAAAGCTTTGTTTTTCGGCAGCAGCTTCACTGCAATCCTTCTCTTTTCAGACAGCTCTCCTGTTTCTCTGCATCCCAACAGAGCACATCAACACCCACCACTTCATATGTCACAGCTCCTGTTTACTGTAGATCTTGAAGGCTTCCTGTTTTTTTCTGAGCTTGTTGCCCTTTTAAATATATGCCTGGCCCTTGCAGCTCTCTTTCATTTAATTTTGTATTTGTGAAGCATTCCCAGCAATACAATCTCGGTGTGGCTTTTTGATTTGTGTCAGTTTGGCTCTTTGGATTTGCGGTGCTCCTAATGGCACCTCAAAAAGCCAGCAGCAAGCCACTAGAGTGCTGCTGGTTTAGAACTAAATGCATAAGGAGATGCCAGGAACTTATATGCCTCCATACGGGTTTGACATTAAGGTCCCATAGGAACACAACAGCAGCTGCAGCCAGCAGCTAAAATCCTCACTGCTGGATATTCACAAGGCCATTTGCTTGTCCCTGGGAGCACTGAGCAAATAAACCCTGGATCCTACTCAAGTCCCATCAGGCAGGAACCGCTGGACCGTGAATTCCTGACTTCTGCAGTAGCCTGGTGCCACCAACAAAATCAGATCATACCCACACTATGCACAGGAGGAGGTGGGATCCTCCTTTTTTGCCCTTTTGCTTACAACTTGCCCCATATGCAAAGTTTTCACACACTGTAAGACAAAGAGACAAACCTAACTCACAGCCTGGGGAATCTGAGCCCGTGTTTCCTGCTTTTCTGTGGAGAGTGGGCTGAAAAGAGCAGAGTTTTGCTCAATTTGTAGCTGAAATTTGGATGGGAGTCAGCATTTTGGTTGTTTATATGAGTGAATGTTAATTCATCAACTGAAAAACCTTCATGTCTGCTGCCTTCACACAAGAAGATCTTTACAGCGAAGGTGGTGAAACACTGGCACAGGTTTCCCACAAGGAATTGTGGCTGTCCCATTCCTGGAAACATTCAGGGTTAGTTTGGATGGGGCTCTGAGCAACCTTATCTAGCAGCTGTCTCTGCTCATGGCAGGAGGTTGGACTGGATGACTCTAAAGATCCAGCCCAAATTATTCTGTGATGTTACGGTCTTCTCTCTGTGCAAACAGCAAAACATCTCTCTTCTACTTCATGATCAGAAGAGGACAAAACTGCCTCCACTTCTCCTCCCACCATCTCAGAAAACACAGATGATGCAGATGTTGTGCTCATCGTATACCCCAGAGTCTCCACAGAACTCACTGCTAACAANGTGCTCATCGTATACCCCAAAGCCTCCACAGAACTCACTGTTAACAATTTAGAATAAATGTTTTAATTATCACCTGAAACCCAGTGGCCTGCAACCTCCTGCAGTGATTTTATGTTGTTATTAGGTTTGCTTTTTGTCAAACTTGTCTGCTTTTCTGCAACTCAGTAATTGAAGATGTCTCCTTTGGTTGTCTGTGTATAGTAGTAGACATAGTAAATAAATAAATTTTAAAAAAATTAAAAAATAAAAGTGGGAATAAATGGAAATCAAGATGGGAAGGGTTGAAAAAATCCTCAAATCAAGATGAAAAGGGTAGAAGCTTATTAGAAACGAGCAATGTAAAGCTAGTTTAGGAAGACATCTTAGAAAAATAACAAAATTTAAAACCACAAATGTTGCAAGATTGATACCCCACAGCTGCTGTTGGGCACCTCTTGAGCCTCGTTGTATTTGTCCTGTGTAAAAGCACAGAGTTTTATGTTTCTTGTCCTCCGTTTGTAGGATGGATGATCCTTTTTAGCTGGAAGTTGCTCCACCTTTTCACTTTCCTAACAGAGGTCTATTTTCCTATGTCACACACTACTGTAGCCCCTCTTGCACAACACTCAAATTAGTTTCCCTAGAAAGAAAACCTATTACCATGTTCCAGGATGGTGCTGAGTGTGACCTAAAAAGCATCAAGTGCAGATGTTAAAATTTATGCCTAAAAAGCTTTTCTTTATGTACTGAGCCACAAATCTATATTCACACTCAGGGGACCAGGTGTCAGAGGTGAGCACTGGAGGGACTACATTTTATTGAATTTGTTTTTTTATCTTCCATCAGCCTAAAAAACAAAGTCTGGGAACAGAGCATAAGAGAAGGGAGGAAAGCTTTTTGGTCACCAGCAGCAGCCTGCAAATTTATGCAGCTTTCTTTGAGCACTATTTTTTGGGGCTCGGTAAGGTTTACAGGAACATAGATACTTAAGTCAGGGTTGAGAAATGAAGCAGACAGTAAAAACCACTGGGACTTAGGAGGGAGAATATGTTCCTGCAGCTGCTCCTGATCCAAGAAGCTTTCCAGGCACATACTACATAGATTTTGATTGAATGTCTAGAGGAAAAAGCAGCAATACATCTATGGCATATGTTAACTGCTCTTACATTATACAAGTAACACAATTTTTTCTGCCCTGAAAGCACATTTTCATCTAACAGGGAATAAATACTAATAGCATGGTGCCTGCTAGAAAGAACAGCTCCAGTCCTCTAAATTAATTTAATTCTCTTGGGATTTACAGAGAATTAGAGGATTTTATTGCTATTGATTTCTTTTTCAACCTGACTTAGAACAGGACCTATAATTTTGAGGTACGATTGTGCTGATGTGACCCTGTTAAGTGCCTCCCTTGGTAGGGACATACAGATAGACAGGCTGAAAGTGTTGGAGTTGTTCAGCCTGGAGAAGAGAAGGCTCCAGGGAGACCTCAGAGCCCCTTCCAGTGCCTAAAGGGGCTCCAAGAGAGCTGGGGAGGGAATTTGGAAAAGGCCCTGGCCTGACAGAATAAGGGAGGAAGGCTCCACATGGCAGAGGGCGAGGTTAGATGGCATAGTGGGAAGAAACGCTGGTTTGGCAAGCTGTGGCTGCCTCATCCCTGGAAGTATTCCAGGCCAAGTTGGACGGGGCTTGGAGCAACCTGGGATAATGGAAGTTGTCCCTGCCCTCGGCAGAGGGTTGGCACAGCTGGATCATTAAGGTCCCTTCCAACCCAAACCATCCCAAGAGCCTGATTGCTCTCACTGCCTGCAGTGTTGTGCAATCTGGGCAGATTCGATCGAGTAAGGAAATGGTGTAGCTCAGCACGAGCAGATTAAGCCAACCAACAACTCAAAAGAGAGATCAGGTGAGAGATCCACTGCACCTCCTTTCTCAGGGTGGGAAGGCAGTGTCATTTGCAATTTAGGAATTGCTTAAGGAACGAGCCCGAGTGCAGTCAAAGTCCTTTGTCATTTTTCTCTACCTTCTCCTTCCAGTTACTCATTCTAAAATAGATGTATTGATTAGGATGAATCTTTGCTGGAAGAATGAATATTAAAGACACGTGTGATTCTTTGTCACATAAGAGGTAGATCAATCCTTCACTAAACTGCACCCAAAATATGTATGAATTAAGGAAATAATGAAAATACTTGTTTTGTGTGAGAGGGAAGGAAACAAATTTTCTTGCTCTGTCTCTTTCTCCCACACACCAATAGATGGTGGCAAAACTCCTTCCTTATGGTTGTCAAGGGCTTGGGATCCTATCAAGATGATGTATCATGCCTCTTCCAGCACTTTCAACCTCAGTCTTGTTTTCTGAATATTGTTAAATCTTTTTTCTCCCTAACACTATTCTCATTTTTCCCCAGTTTTTCTTAACAAAAGCTGTAGGAAGTTTCAGCTTCATTTTAATCTTCTTTGCGTGTAATACTCTACCTTCATCTCTTTCCCAAGCAAAACAGGGAAAAGGAAACAGTGATTAATCCCTTTAGGGTTCCCTATCTCTGAAACCTGTGGGGCATTAATCATTTTAACAACTGATGTAGGTATGTGGTAGATGGTTTGAGTCTTTAAAGCAAATTTAAAAGATAAACTGCATCTCAGGCAGACAACACAGCCATGCTTCAGGGATTAGGAACACTAATTCTTGGGCTAAATACACCAGAAATCAGGATGGATTATCTGAGTACCTGTGGGCCTCCTAAAAAAGTATTCTTGGATAATAGAGGCCTTCCTTTAAAAGGAAAGCATTTTGAATATGCGGTTGGAGCAGTAGTACATTTTAGAGTATATCAAGATGACAAAGCCCTTTTTTTTTCCTGGTGGAAGTTTTTCACTACAGTGTGGAGAGGACATTAAAGGATGTTGCTGGCATTAACAAGAACCATCTTATACTGTGCTTCAGCTGTATCAAGCTGTTGTAATTATAACATGTGAAAGTTTATTGTGGAAATATTTTACATAAAAATACTGTCCTGTTTCCTAAAAAATAGCCCAAACCAACAGGTCTTCAGAAAGTAAGGTTGATCTACAGAGTTCATGTGAAATTGGTTTTCCCTCAAACTGACTCCTTTTTCTAGAGCAAAGCACTCATGAATCACTGTGCAAAATTTTGCAGCCATCTGTTTGAAATGGGCCAGTTTTCATATTTTCACTTAATCTCTTGTAATCTGTTTCCCTTTGCTTCTAATCTCATTTTAATCTCGCTGAGCCAACGCAGTGGAAAATAGCAAAAATGACTTTTCACTGTAACTATGTAACAATTACTCAGTAAATAATATTTCAAAACAAATAATTTATTCCGTAATCTCAGTGTGTGAGCAGATCTTTCGCATGTTTTGTCAAACCAAGAAAGTAGAGAACTCGAGACATGTGAATATGTGTTTGAGCAGTAGTAGTCAAACACAGGAACTGGAATGGGGTGAAGAATGACAGAAACAACAATACTGTCTTGATAAATTTATTACATTGAAATGTGATATTGTAAATGTCATGGAGCCCCTCTCGTTCAACCCCCTGCCACGAGCAGGCACACCTTCCACTGTCTCAGGTTGCTCCAAGCCTCCCCCAACCTGGCTTTGGACACTTCCAGGGACAGGACAGCCACAGCTTCTCTGGTCAGCCTGTGCCAGGGCCTCACCACCCTCACAGGAAATAATTTCTTCTTAATATCTAATTTAAATATCTCATCTTTCAGTTTAAAACCACCCCCTATTGTGCTATCACTGCCTGTGTATAAAGTCACTCACCCTGTTTTTTATAAACCCTCTGTAAGTACTGGAGGCTGCTCTCCAGAGCCTTCTCTCGTCCAGGTGAACACCCTGAGCTCTCCCAGTCTGATTCCAGAGCAGAGGGCCTCCAGCCCTCTTAGCATCTTTGTGGCCTCCCCTGGACACACTCTAGAAGGTCCACGTCCTTCTTGTGGTGAGCACTCCCAGCCTAAACACTACCTATGATCAACTTCATGGATGAGAGGCAATAGAGGGGCTGAGATAACTCATTACCTTGCTAAAACTTTAAATAAAACTCTCCCACCACAGCCTCATTGATAAGCTGAAGAAACACATGCTGGCCAGACCCTGTGATGAGCTGACAATTGTCCAGACTTCTGGTATCACCAAGTGCTGATCAATGACTCCATGACTGTTTGGCAGCTGGTAACAAGTGGAGCATGACAGACATCAATACTTGGGCCAATACTGTTCAATATCCTCATCAGATGCCTAAATGTTGAGAATGTGATTCCTCAGCAAATTTCTGAATGATGCAGAGGGAGAGGGAGATGGTAAATCAACAACAGATCTTCATTTCAGTGAGACCTTGCTGAAATTAAAGATTGGATCATTAATGAGTCCTGGAAGTTCAGCAAGAAAAAGTGCAGAGTTGCTTCGGGACAGAACAGACCTGCCTATAAATTAGTATGGTCTCCCCTCCCCCTGGGAGGATGGGACCCTGGGTGGGGCATATTCCAGGCCACACTCCTGCTTCTGCTGCTGGAGTCTACATGCTAATGTATCTAGGTTCTGTGTCCCTGATGGTCCCAAATGTTTCCCCCGCCCCGGTGATTCTAGCTTTACACTGGAGTTTTCCCATGAGTCTCGTCTTTGCTCCCAGCCTGGCAGGACGCTGGGATGAAAAATAAACACCGCTGAAAAACCTATGCAGAAGACCATTCCTTATTCTTTCCCACTGGCACAACTGTCTGGGGGAAGGTTGAACTTGACAGCAACAGATGGTCGAGAATCACGGGCAGCCTAACAATCAACCCTGGAGACAGCTCAACATCCTAGCAGAATGACTCTGAATGGAGGAACAGTCAAGATTCTGAAGATCTCCAGGAATTCAGTGAGTAAAAATTTCCCTAGGTCTTTCTTCATGCCTTTGTTTTGCTATTCCCTCCCAGGCAGTGGGAAGACTCATGGTTATGGAGGAAATATCAGAACCAGAGAGGGAACTTTATCTCCAAATGGAAAAAGCCCCTTTTTGGGAGAACTTGAGTTATACTCAGGAGGGATTGAAACACTATATTGACTCCTCGTTTAAGAATTTTCCTTATGTCTCTTGGGACTTAATTTTGACAGAAGATTTTCAATGGGAAGTATGGACGGAAATACAGGCGCATTGGGAAAAACAAAAACCAATGGAAGATTTTTGCCATGAATATCTTATGACACAAACAGTTGCTCAGAATCATTGGGAATATATAGAGGGTGTTTCTTCTTCTCCCAGTTCTCCCGTCCCTGCCCCTGCGGCAGAAGATGGCCGCCACAGCATGGTCGGGGCACACGGGAGTCACAAGGCCTCGTGAGCACGGCCACGGGGTCTCTCCTTGCCGTGCCAGCGGAGGTGGCTGTGCCGGGTGCGCCCAGCCCTCTCGGGGGCC